>OY997593.1:70342512-70607512 GCA_963921825.1 Erodium maritimum
AACAGAAATATTAATACAAATCATCCAAAAATTGGCTCATATGCATGATACTTGTTTTCTCGTCATCAATTACAAATGAGTTAAAAGACATTCTATTAGATCTTCAGAATCTAAGGCATCAATAAAGTTTCTCTCTACCCTTTCTTATTTTCCTTCAATCAAATCTTTAATCATACTTCAGGTACGCAATCAACTACATTTACAAAATAACTTCCATCATGTTCATGAGTTTTCATTTGATGGACCATATTCTTTCTTGCGTCTTTCATTCTCGTTCCACTTCTGGTGGTACACATTATTTTTCATGGAATTGGAAATTATTTGGCTCATAACTATGACTACGACTGCGACCACGTCTAGGGCATTGGTCTTGCTTGGGTATGGATCTACCCATATCCTATCACATTCACTTCAAGGAATGGAATGATGCCAACAAGGCGAGCTTGATTGTTTTCAACAATAATTCATTACTTATAAATATATTAAGTCTGATTCTTTTCGTTCTCGGTAATGCTACTTCAAGAGCATACTAGATGGAAGTAATGTAGAGGAAAATATTTTTCATCGATTATAAATAATATGATGATGTGTGGAAATAGTTTCTTTGATTTATCCTGCAAGGATACCAATTTAGAACTTCAAGTCTTTATGTAAGCTTCATGTCACATTATTTTCTAGTAATTGCATGTATCTTGTTTACTTGGATGATGGGTCCAATAAATTTGTTTCGTGACAATTTATAGAACTTCATGTTCACAATATCATGAATTGTGTAAACTTCAGGTTACACATCGAATTTGTATAATGTTCACACAAATATGAATAAATATATATTATGATTACAAAATGAACGGACACATTATAATTCATGAAATAAACATAACCACACAGTAATTTGTGGGGTGCATATTAGAATTAGATAAAAATATGACCACACATCGAGCGAACTCATGAGGTAAACAATCTATAAATAAGTGCATAGAAAATTTTTAGGCTTCAAGCTTTGGACACAAATTACAAGCTTCAAGCTTGTGGTCTGTTATTTAGTCATACAAGTAAGTTTCAAGTTTATACTTTGAATCAAAACTTCAAGTTTTGTCATCATTAGATACATGTGAACTTCTGGTCACTCTAATTTCTTCAAGTTTATACTTTAAACCAAAGCTTCGGGTTTGTCATCATTAGACACATGTGAACTTCGGGTCACTCTAATTTCCGTAAGTTATAAGACTCACGATCTTTAATCAAAACTGCAGGTTCCGTATATCTTTTCTCGTTAATATTTGAACTTCGGGTTCAAAATGGTTCGACATTGTAAAACTATAAAATCAATATGATCAACTAAGTAAAAATATAAGTAAAGAATGTGCAATTAGTTACATGAACCATCAATTGTAATACTTTTATTCATATATGGGAGATAATACACAAACATTTGTTGTACCATGTATTTGGAACTTCTGGTCCAACATACATCAAGTCGATGAAACTATGTATTTGGAATTTCTAATCCAACATGCCATCATATTTGTAAACTTCAGGGTACAAATATACGACCACAAATTTATTCGCAAAATGACCATGTGACGAGAGAATACATGGAGTAGCCAAACTACCCATGTAACCATATATAATTTTTTTTCAAGTTTCATGCCTTTAAGCCAAGTTGCATGTTATAAGAAAAAGGGTTCGTATCTTGGAACTTCAGGTCCAAATGATTCGATTTCAATAAATCTCACATTCGAGTATCAACAACAAGACACAAGTATATAATAAACATCAAATTTCTGATGTGAAAGATCCAATGTATATTGGCAATCACAGATCATACTTATCGAAAAACATAAATGAACTTGTATAAATAAACATGAATCGAATTAAAATAAATTCACGATAATACAAAACTTTGATACCTGGATAGTAGAGCAATTCGTGCTGATAACGTGTTATAAAAGTAAGAACGATACTTGTGAATGGATTAACAAAAACTAGAGAGAACAAGAGAATATGGAGAGAGTAGAGAATCGAATATTATTGATTACTTCATCCTTTACAATGACCTCTATTTATAGGCTCATAATCATAGAAACATAACCTTAATGAACTACATAAATAATGAAATTCAAAATACAAAAGTCTTCTATCCCACAAAAGTCTTGTAACCCCTATCTAAAATATTCCATGTGGTCATCCAATCAAATATTCATAACAGAGAATATATATTTTAATTTCTTATTACAGATTTCTTATCGAGAAAAAAATTACGACTTTTCAATTTAGAAGACAAATGTTGTAATTTAGGTGATAAGAAGAATAATCAAAAGTAGAGGTCCTAAATTGCAAAATCCTCTCCACAAAATTTATGGGAAAACTATTCTCCGCGCCAGGAAACAATTCTCTCACTGCAGCGTCACTGAGCTTGGAGCTTGGAAAGTTTCATCTTTGAAGATCTCTGTCTCTTCCCCACCATTTCTAGGGTTAGGGTTCTTCAACTTCTGGGTCTGTTCTTATGATTCCGCAACCCCAAAATGGAAGCAGAGGATGAAGATTACAGGAGAAGAGAGCGCACTGTGCTTGTGGTCATTGTGGTGCTCGCTTCCTTGGCTATAGCTTCCTTGTTCGTCGCCTTCAGCTACTACTGCTACATACGGAACAAGGTCTCGAAGCGCATTAAGCACCTCAGAAGTAAGTCGAGCTTCTCGATTCCTGTTTGGTTCCCGAGAAAATGCGGGAAAGTTCGTTGATTTATCATGCCCTCTTCGTTTTTTCTTACGGGGATCTCGGAAATGGGTTGGTTAATGCTTAGTCAGGCCTTTCATTTTCTGCTTGGTTCCCGAGAAAATGCGGGAAAGTTTCGTTTATTCATTATGCCCTTTTCGTTTTTCTAATTGGGGTTTTGGAATTTGGAAATTAGAAATGGGTTGGTCAATGCTTGCACGGATGTGATGAATTTGGTATGAAATAAGTGTGAAAACCAAACCCTTTTAGTTACTTCAGAAACATTGGGCCCAGAAATTGCAAAACCCTTGATTTGGGCATTCAATATTCACCCATTATTTCTTTACCTTCCTAGGAAACACATGTGTTGTGAAATAATTAAAAGGAATGATTGCAAAAACTTTAGGTTATACTATTGGTGTACTACTTTTTTTTTTTGCAAAAAAAACATCCCAACTATTTTCTGTTTGCAAATGCACTAATGGTGAAACCATGGTATTGTGCATACGTAAGGGTTAAAATTTGCAAAACACTTATAAATGAGGTTCCAAATTGCAAAACACGTATAATATAAAGAGCAAAGTTGTCATTTCCACAAAAATGAAGTCATGTGACTGGCTAAAGGTAACGGATTTGTCGGCGGAAAATAGTTGAAGGATGTTTTTTGCAAAAAAAAAAGAATAGTTCACCGATAGTATTTGCAAAACGCGCATAGTTCACCGCAAGTCTTTGCAATTATCCCTTAGAATCAGAATTTTGGAAAAAAACACGCTTGATGGAAATTGAACAGTGGCTGATGAAATGTCTATTCTCTATGAAGGGATTGATCATGAGAGCAAAGGCGGGTTTAACAATGTGCAAGTTACTACAGAGAAAGGGCTTCAAGTGTTCAGCTACAAACAGCTCTATTCTGCTTCAGGCAGTTTCAGCAAGTCCAATGTGGTTGGTCATGGTGGGTTTGGGCTGGTGTACCGAGGAGTTCTTGCTGATGGGAGGAAGGTTGCAATTAAGGTCATGGATCAGCCCGGGAAGCAAGGGGAAGAGGAGTTCAAAATGGAGGTACGATCATATTCTATGTTACAAATTACCATCCTAGGTTATGTTTCTGTTTCATTAGTGTTAATCGAATCATTAGCTCTGCGAATCGGTTTAATTGCTCTGTTATGTATGTTTATTGTTATAGGTGGAATTGCTGAGTCGGCTTCGTTCTCCATATTTGTTGGCTTTGATTGGGTATTGTTCTGATGATAATCATAAATTGTTGGTCTACGAGTTCATGGCAAATGGTGGCCTGCAAGAACACTTGTATCCCATCAATGGTGAGAGCACATTTTCTTCAAACCTCTTACTATTTTCTCATAAAAATTAGCTATATGGTCACATTCGCTGAGACAAAACATTGATAAAGGAGTTAATTATTCCTTGATACAACTAAGTTTACACATGTTTTACTTAGCTATACCTAAGTTCCGCATTTGTTTTACAACTATTCTAGGTTTAAAAAAATTCACATAGCTCCTTTTTGGCAGAAAATGACGAAAATTCCCTTAA
Organism: Erodium maritimum; assembly: GCA_963921825.1. NCBI lineage: Eukaryota > Viridiplantae > Streptophyta > Magnoliopsida > Geraniales > Geraniaceae > Erodium > Erodium maritimum. The sequence goes on from OY997593.1 coordinate 70,346,782, forward strand.
CCCTAATCCAAAAAAAATTCTATAACTACCCAAAAACATTTTGATTGGACGTAACTTGTTTTAAAATGACGATTTTACCTTTGGAAATTTAAAATTTGAAAATAACACTTAAAGAACGAGAAATCAAAGTTTTCATATCTCTCGAATTTCTTACTCTTTGTACGGTACAAAGAGGAAGAAAATTTGATTTTTTTACGTTTTTACTTATTATTTTTTAAATATAAATTGTAAAGGTAAAATTGTCATTTTTATACAAATTGCAACAAAAAGACAAGTTCAGGGTATTGTTTTGCAATTATCAAAGAAGAGGGCTACACATTGCAAAAAATGAATAACTCAAGCTACAAGTTGCCAATATAAAACTATTAAAAAGATGAAAAAATGATTTTGTTTGTAGGTTATGGTCAAAGGCATTTTCGTCATATTCCGGCAAAAAAGAGCCATGCCAAGTTTTTGGCAACATGATTTTTATCATTTTGCTTTTGATCACTTACTCTAATTGTGCTTCAAAAGTTCCATGGCTAAGAAACTTAGCGACTATAATCATGGATTGGATCGATTTGTGGTTGAAGTGTACTGATACAGGTCGAATATGCAGGATCTGGTTCTGGGTTCTCGAAATTGGATTGGGGAACTCGTTTGAGAATAGCTCTTGAAGCCGCCAAAGGTTTGGAGTATCTCCATGAACTCGTCAATCCTCCAGTGATTCACAGAGATTTCAAAAGCAGCAACATACTCTTGGATAAACATTTTCATGCCAAAGTTTCTGATTTCGGATTGGCCAAACTTGGATCCGACAAAGCCGGTGGGCACGTTTCAACTCGTGTGCTGGGTACTCAAGGATATGTTGCACCCGAGTATGAACATATGAACTCTTAACTTAGCTATTGAGTTGAGTTTCGAATTAAATTACCATTGTTTGCTAATTGCTATACAGGTATGCGTTAACGGGTCATTTGACGACAAAATCAGATGTATATAGTTACGGGGTTGTGCTTCTGGAGTTGCTTACTGGTCGAGTTCCTGTTGATATGAAGAGGGCTTCTGGGGAAGGCGTTCTTGTTTCTTGGGTGTGTCCCTCTATCCTTTTGAACCATATCCCAAAGTTCTGATTCTTCATCATACTTATTATTTTAGGTTAATTACACCTACTTATACCGAAGTTGGTTACGTTTTTCACCTAGTTACACTTGAGTTTCAAATTCTTTCTTGCAGCTAACCTTAGGTTTTGAAAATTTCACATGGCTCGTTTTCTTCAAAAAAATGACGAAATTGCCCTGCTCATTATCTGAAAAAATGTCATTTGTCTTTTTGATCATTTTATCTTGGGATAATTGTAAAAAAGGACCCTGAGGTGTTCACTTTGTGCAATTTGTAGCCCTCTTCTTTGGTAATGACAAAAAAGTGCCCAGTACTTGTCTTTTTTGTTACAGTCTGTATCAAAATGATGATTTTACTCTTGAAATTTAAATTTAAAAAATACTTGGTGAAAAATCCAAAATTTCACGTCCCTCAATTTTCTTCCTCTAGTATTGTACATAGAGCAAGTAATTTACGGGATGCAGAATTTTGGATTTTTTTTTGTTTTTTACTTCTTATTTTTTTAAAATTAAAATTTCTCGGGTAAAATCGTCATTTTGAAACAAATTTATACAAAGTGCAACAAAAAGACAATTTCAGATCAATTTTTTGCAATTATCAAAGAAGAGGGCTACAAGCTGCAAAAAGTGAATACCTGAGGTACTTTTTTGCAATTATCCCTTTTATCTTTGAAGTAGTTTTTTTTACATCTAATCAAACTGTTTTGGGTTGTTATGTAGTTTGATTTAGATTTGGGTCAAGGGTATTTTCGTCACTTTTTGGCAAAAAAAAAAAAAGAGTTATGTGAAAAACGTGTAAACCAAGGTGTAACTAACCCTATCATTTCATCCCGAGCTTCTCACGCATCATTTTATGCACTATTTGTGTGGAAAAAGGCTTTGCCACATTTGACAGACAGGGACAAGGTTGTAGATATCATGGATCCAGCATTGGAAGGTCAATACTCAATGAAGGAGGCCATTCAAGTGGCTGCAATAGCTGCAATGTGTGTTCAACCAGAGTCTGATTACAGGCCATTGATGGCAGATGTGGTGCAATCTCTCGTTCCTCTGGTGAAAAATCACGGGCCAACTTCAAAGCCCGGGAACTTCCATGGCCCGAAATCTCCCATGACCCCAAAGTCTCCTATGACGCCCGAGGAGTCCCGTAGGGCAAGTACCTGAAACTAGTCGAACAGGTTCAGTTCTGTCTCTTCCCTGTTCTTCAGCTGACTTAAGATCATTGTCTAGTGTTATGGGGAAGCTGGATCTTAACTGATACTTATAACTTATGTGTAGTGTTAGTATTTTACTGAATCTTAGGACGATTTTAGTTCTGTTTGGTTCATATGTTCGATACGAGGAAGAAGAGCTTATGAACATAGTTACATAGCCATGAATGCTCTGGTTCATTACAAGTGACTTGTTTTCATTTGAAAATTGCAAAGCTTGGCCTGAACAATGCTAATACTAGCAACTAGTAGGAAATGTAATTATACATTTAGTAGTAATCTAACCGTAAGTTCGAATTTAAGTTGGAATTGATTATAAGAGCATGTACCAGTAGGGTTCTTATTTGAGGTTCTGAATTTTATTTGCTGCATTTGAATTTGAGCTAATAGAAATCGATGCTGGAATTGATGCCTGAAAATGATGTTTTTTCATAATGTCCGGTTCTTGTGGGGATTCTTGTGTGCTGGCTGAATGCTTAATAATCATTTCTAATTTCATTAATTAATGAAATGAAATAAATTTGAACTAACAAATATTTTATTATCGAACAATAATTAGTATTTATATGTATTAGAGGACCAACTCAACTAAAAGCTCAAGCTGATAGTTGAAGGTCCAATTATAGTTATATTCTAACATGCGCCCTCACGGACAAACCTGTTTACGGGTTTGGAGGTGAATTATTTAGAAGAGAAACATGAGCCCATTGAGAAGAATGATATGAGTTAACCCATTTTGGGGCAAACATGAGCCCATTGAGAAGAATGATAAGGGTTACCCATTTTGGGGCAAATTGGATAAATAGAGAAGAAATAGATTTTTTGTAGAGAGTGAGGTTTGAACCCCCGGGTGCGTGAGGTGCGAAGGCTTTGATACCATATTAGAGGACCAACTCAACTAAAAGCTCAAACTGATAGTTGAAGGCCCAATTATAGTTATATTCTAACAGTATGGATTAAACACTAGATTGATTGGAAACAATACATAAAGTGAAACATTAGTCATAATTATTTGATAATACTTTTCCGATTACACATCGATTATCATATGACATATCGAATAGTTAATAAGGATACCAATGATAGACCCTCAAATCCTTACACTTCGCATACAAGATTGTCCAAAGGCTACTATAGCAACCACGATCACCCTGCATACAAGATTGTCCAAAGAAAAACCAAAACGATTAGTCAAGGTGTCGTTGATGTGACTCAATTTAGTAGTAAGATCATGCAATGATTGAAATGAACAAACCACCACAAGAAGGGTTTATACGGGGGAAATTCAAACTTTCAATATCTAATTTGGATAAGACAATTCGGTTCAAATGCGTTCGATCTTTGAGTTGGACAAGATTTGTTGGTCTTCGAATCTCTGAGTTGGATAAGACATATCAGTCATATTATTTCGAATATCTGAGATGGATAAGATATGTTGATCAATTATTTTCAAATTTATGAGATGGATAACGCATATATATCAATCATTTTTGAATATCGGAGATTGACAATACATACTAGTCAATTATTTTTAATCTTGATGAAAAGACATGTTAGTCAATAATTTTGAATCTTTGAGATGGATAAGACTTGTCGGTCAAAATTATACACATATAATAGATTCAAACAAACACACTCTATTGCAAGAGGAGTCCATCCATTATACATACAAGGGAAAACTACCGATATCTACCCAAAACCATGCCCATTTAACTGATTCTTACCTAAAACTTAAAGTTAACTGATGCATACCCTGAAGTTTCGAAAATGTAACTCAAAACCCCTATGTCAGCTAAAATGACGAAAATACCCTCAACTACACTTCAATAATTATGTTAAAAAAATTATTTAAAAATTACTTTTGTTATATATATATATTTACTTATTAAATGACTTCATTTTTATTTAAAAAAATCACTTCATTTATATTTTAAAAAAATTATTTAAAAAAATCATTGAGAGTATTTTCGTCCTTTTAGCTGACAAAAGGGGTTTTTAGTTACAAGTCGTAACTTCAGGGTATGCATCAGTTTACTTTAAACTTCAGAGTAAACATCAGTTAAATGGGCATGATTTTGGGTAGGTATTGGTAGTTTTCCCTACATACAAACATGAAATTAAAACGACCAGTCAAAAATATAAATTGGGATCTTTTCGAAAAAAGAAATCATATAACTAAAGACAAACAAGCATAAACACATAAACAAGATAGGTAAAACCTTACTTCAAACACTCATACCATTCTTTAAGCGTTTATTTTATCGCATTGTCGATGCTCTCAAGATGTTTCTAGAGAAGTTGCATGTATTTGGTTCGACAAATAAATTCTTCTTCAGACATGGTCGATGTTTGCTCTGATTTCACTCGGTAGTATCGCGCGAAGAGGTCGTTCTATTGGTCTTGCAGCTTAATAACTTCATCATACTTTCCCACCTTTGCTTGGTCCACGGCGGCCACTGCATTCACTTCATCACTCACCATTTTTTCTTCTACTCCGAGGACTTCTGGCCTAACAGACGCAATTGTTGTGGTGGGACATGTCGTTGGCCTTCTTCCACATTCGGGGTAGGATGTTCGGGGACCCATTCCGGCCGGGACTCACTAGCGAGAGCTATATCTTTACCGTTTGATGACGAGGGGTCTGAAAGTTGTAAGACTCAACCTTATTCAACTGTTGCCACTTTTCCTCAGCTATGCCTTCCTCCGCAGTGAATTTTGGTTCATCGTTCAACATTTCCCATCAATGATGGTAATAAAAATTCGCAAGAGATTCCTCTATTGCATACGATTGCATGGCAACGTGGTAATGGCCATAGTCGTTCTGACCAATAGTCCATTTCGTTTGGGTTTAGACAAAATGTTGGTTGAATTTTCCTACATGAGGTGCAGTCTTATTCCAGTGATTTTTGCATTGCAGACCCGTCTTTACTGGGAAAACAAGACCTTCATTGAACTTATTGGTAATTTGACCCCAAAAGGTCTCCCCAGTCTGGTTGTTATCCTTGATTGCGTCTTTGGATGTGATCACCTAAATAGATATGAGTTTCTTGTCCTCGTCAATCGACCAAAGTTTTTAAGACCTGTAGATGACACATGCGAAGACATATGGGTTTCGTTGCTTCCATCATGGGACTCTTGCATGTGCGCGTACAGTTGGGGGTCGCGGTTATACGGATTGAGGACTATAGGTGGCTGCATGTACGAGTTGGGGACTAAGAACGACTGAATGTGCATTATAAGTTGAAAGCCACCGAGCTACACCGCATTGAACTCAGTTAGAAAGAAATTCTTATTGAAATGAGATTTTCAGGAAGAAGTATTTGAGACAGAACTAAAGTAAATATGAATAGTGGATGGAGTGATTGTATTTATAGATACTATTTTTTAAAAAAAATTTAGGACTTCATTTTAATAAAATAAATAATTTAAAATAAAGAAGGATAGAGTTGTTGCCATACGATTGGTCGACTCCAGTTTATGATAGTGATTCCAACTGTACCATGATAGGAATCAAACCACTTAGAGCATGAACAACAGAAAAGACCTTGGTGGGGTCCTGGGAGTGCAGAACTTGTGCTGACTGGACAAAAGTGAGCACCTGAGAGTGCAGAAAAGTGGGTGTTTTGCAACAGAAAGACCCTCTGAGGTCCTGGGAGTGCAGAACAGTGCTGACTGGATGCTGTCTGGATTATTAATTGATATTTTGCTGTTTTATTTGATTCTTTATCAGAAACCGTTTAAAATCTTTATAATTTAAACAATTTTGGAAATAAATAATTAATGACAATAAATAATTCATAAATAAATTTAACACAAATATAATTGAAGTTCTAATTTTATTAAACCCCTTTTAATACAACCCACAAAAAACCAGCTCCAAGAGCACAAACGATTACTCGTCATCATGGAAACCAGCTCCATATAGACCTCATAAGTGCTCCATAAGATCATATTGTAGTTGATGGTGGGTCTCAGGATTTAGGACACTTTGTTGAGCATCCACTCGTTGCTGGTATTCCAATGGCCCTCCGTGGTGCCATCGTTCCGGTGGTGTCCAATTCGGCATTTCTGGAGGTTGCGCGTACAACAACTTCTCATCCCCATACTCGTACCGGCCACGCTCATCCTCTACAATCATGTTGTGTAGAATTATGCAAGTGTGCATGATATCAGCCAAAGTGTGTGGGCTCCAACTACGAGCAGGACGGGAAATGATGTGCAACCTTGCTTGAAGTACTCCAAAAGCCCTTTCAATATCTTTCCGAGCACCTTCTTGGCATTTAGCAAACATCTTCTCTTTGGGCTCGAAGGGATGCCGAATAGTCTTCACGAACCGTGCCCATGTTGGGTAAATGCTGTCCACCAAGTGATAAGGTCGGTCGTACCGATGACCGTTGATCTCGTACTCCACAGCTAGCTCACGGCCGTAGTAAGCGTCTTGGAATAGGTGGCTGTTGCTGAGGACGTTGATGTCGTTGTTCGAGCCAACCATCCCGAAAAATGCATGCCAAATCCATAAATCACGGGACGCTACAACTTCAAGCATAATCGTCTTGTCCCCGTGGTGACCTCCCCGTCCATGGGCTCCCTGGTCTTCGGTTGGGCAGTTCTTCCACTTCCAATGCATACAGTCAAGACTCCCCGCCATTCCGGGAAACCCTCGGCTGTACCCTTCTCGGAGTAAGCGCTCCATGTCACTCGGTGTGGGTGTACGCTCATACTCGGCTCCGAAGACCTCAATGACGGCCTTGCAAAACTTACGTAAACATTCAAGTATGATGCTTACCCCAATGCGCAGAGTTTCGTCCAATGAATCGGCCGAGGACCCATACGCAAGCATCCGTATAGCGACGGTGCACTCATGCTCCGTTGATAAGCCCGGTCGTGAGGCAGCGTCCCTACTCTGTTTGAAGTAACTGTCGTGAGCCTTCACTGCGTCCATAATCCGTTGGGAAAGTGGTCTGCACATACGGAACCGACGCCTAAACGTATCAGTGCCATATAGGGGTTGTTCGTCAAAATAGTTCCTCATCAATTGGATCTGGGCTTCCGAACGACCTCTGTTAATCTCTCGTCGCATTGGTTCCCCACGGATGGCCCTCTGGACCCTTGGCATTACTCTCTGCATGTGCCTCTCCATCATCCGCCGGAATCATCGCTCAACTGGCCGCATTTGGGCTGCCATCTCCTCATACGTCGGCATCTGGGGAGCCAGCTCCTCGTACGTCATCTCCTCAACGTCGGACATAACCTCGTCGTCGGACATTTTCGAAAATAGCGAGTATGAAGTGAGAATGAAAGAGTGAAAGTAGAGAATGATGTGAGAAAAATGAGGAATGATGTTGGGTATTTATAGGGTTCCATTTATTTGATTTTTGAATTAAAAAAAAAGAGCCGTTACCCGACCGTTGTAAACGGTCAGATTTGGCGAAGCCACATGGCGGTACGGGAGAGGGCCACGACAACCGAGGGAGCGAGGAGCGAGGGACCGAGGAGCGGTCCCGTTGTTTCAGGCGCGCGGACCGCGATTTTTCGTCTCCACAACGGAACGGCCCGCGGTCCTCGGACCGGGCGCGCGCGGATCGGAGAGCGGGTGCGTTCCGTTGTTCATGGTCTTAGTTTCGGCTCTTGATCTTGCCATGGCATACGCCACGGTTCGTTCCTTTCCTCTATAATGTTAAGTTCTTGATTCTAATTTCTAGTGATAGGAATCGACCGCACCACAAAATGATGTGTAACGTGCTCGAATCATACTTCAATAACTCTTAAAACGTTTACTGGTTAGCAAAAGAAATGACATTTTTGTAAAAAATCAAAACTTCTGGTCAAAAAACTCTAAATAAATGAATAAAGAAGAGGAAAGAGAGAAAAAAAAATGGTACACAAAGTCATGTGAACAAACACATTATAATTGCAAGCTAAGCACAAAGAATGAAAGACAAGTTTCTTTACCTATTTTTCATTTTTCTTATTTGTTTAATATTATATAATTATTATGATAATAATAAAGCCACTGTTTTTTTCCTACTTTTATGGTCTCTTTGACCCAAAGAACTCATCATAGCTCAACAAAAACCACTGGTCAAGATCCCACAATTGGGTCCCATGTGATGATCCTTGTCCACACTGAGAAGAAGAAGGTCCACAACAAGCTACCATGCACCCTCACAGCAGCAGAGTGCACCCCAGCACCCTCAGACAAAGGACAGAGAAAATTTAGATAAAAAAGAAAAATTAATAATAGTAGAGAGAGGAGAGAGAAAGGGAACATTTTTAGAGAGAGAAAGGGAACATTTTTAGAGAGAGAGGGAGAAGAGGAGAGCTGTAATCCACATGGCTTCTTTGCCCTTGGGGCCTCACCATCAGGCACCACCACCACAGCCACAACAAGGAGACAATGACCCATTGACGCTCGCCGCCGCCGCCAGTCGCCGCCAGATGGACTCCGACAAGGTACTTACTTTCAGCTCCGACCCACTAGCCCATTTCTGCTTCTTTTGATTTGTGTATGTGTGTTGTAAAGTGGGTTGCTTAGATCTTCTCTGATCCAGCTCGAAATCTTTGTTTCTGGTGTGATCTTCGTCTTCCTCGGCTTCTGCTTCTTATTTGGAGATCTGGGTCAGCTCGCCGGAGGATTTTTCTGATTCTTTCTAGGGATTTATGGCTTAAAGTTCACATCTTGGAGCTCTGTAACTCATTTTCTGAAGTTTAGGCTTTGTGGGGTTACTGGGGATCTCGATCTTGTGTTTGGGCTTGCTTGCATGTATTGCTGGATTTTCTGACTGTTTGTTTGTTTGCTGAGAAAATTTAGGAAAATAGTTGAAAAGGGTACTCTTATTTTCTTCTAATGAAATTTGCTTCTGTGAAATTATTGTATTTAGCTGTCCTGAGATTGGGTATTTTTTTTTCTTTACAAGTTCATAAATTTTATTCATTTTGATATGAACCTTAGTCATTAGGGTTCCTTGGGTTTGTACCCCAATTTTTCTGTGGTTGGATTTTCTTTCTATCTGAAAAAGAATAGATTGCATTGTAGTTTCTGTGGTTAATTCTCTATCACTCATTTTGTCATTGCCCTACCCTAGAGTAAGGTGTATTCATTTGATCTTTGATTAACTACTTGGGTTTTTTTGTTAGACCACATTCATTTTTCTCTATAGAGGTCTTTTAGCTTTGGCAATTTACTTCATTGAACATGAAGTTATTTCTTTTTGCTATGAATCTCGTTTTTTGATAAGAAAGAAAGCGGGGAAATCCCACTGTAGGCTAGTCTAATAATTCCCGACCTAACCTTCACCCACACCTGTTCACAAATAGATGTAACCTCTGACCTCAAGGAGGCGAGAGAGCTCTCTGACCACCAGGCCAACCAAAGTGGGTGCCATTCACATGCTCTATATGAGAATTGAGTGGTTGCATCTATACAAATCTCTGAAAGTGTTGGACAAGTTTTGAGAAAAGGTGCACGTGCATGCATGCTTACACGTTATGCCTATCAAATGTATCGGTTATTATATCTATTAATATAAAGTTGATTTTTTTTCATCACTCATTAATACCGAATTCATATTTCAGGAAATGTCGCCTGCTGTCATCGAGGGGAATGATGCAGTCACGGGTCACATCATTTCCACCACAATTGGTGGCAAAAATGGTGAACCCAAAAGGGTAAGAGATCGATCTTTGTTATTCCTCTTTATGCAACTATTTTAGTTCCCTTTCTTTGTCATTAAATGAGATTTAATTATTATTGTGGGTCAGAAAGAAAAGGAAATGGAAATTGTTTTCATTTACAAATTAAATGAACATTTATTAATTTTTTTTGTAGTGTCGTTACGTTGAAGGCTTTAAGAGTTTTCGTTTCTATATTTCTCATTTTGAATGCTATTTCCTTCCTTTCGTAACGATGTTTGCAGACTATCAGTTACATGGCAGAGCGTGTTGTAGGCACTGGATCGTTTGGTATTGTTTTTCAGGTACATGATATTATATTTTCCACATATTTACTAGGGATACCCCTAAGTTTTAAAAGTTTTAGATAACCCCATAAGTTTTTTTCCATCGCATTTTACCCCAATTCCATCAACTTTTGGGTCTGAAATGATGAAAATACCTTCATGTAAAAAATAAGGATGTTTTCGTCATTTCATATCCAAAAGTTGACGGAATTGGGGTAAAATGAGACTAAAAAACTCAAGTTTTTGACAGCCCCCTTAAGCTTTTTTAGTCTCATTTCATCCCGATTCCGCTAAATCTTTCGGTGTGAGATGACAAGAATACCCTCATGTAAAAATAAAGGCATTTTTGTCCTTTGACACCCCAAAAGTTGACGGAAGTGGGGTGAACTGAGACTAAAAAACTTAGGGGCTTGTAAAAAACTTCATAAACATAAGGGTAGGTGATTGAGAGAGGTGCATACTTAAGGCCGGGGTAGCTGAGTGAGATTATCCCTAATTACTATCCTTTTTATGACACGAGTCTCTAATATCACTCTTTATCAGGCAAAATGTTTGGAAACTGGAGAGACAGTGGCCATAAAAAAGGTCTTACAAGACCGGCGATACAAAAATCGCGAGTTACAACTCATGCGATTAATGGATCACCCTAATGTTGTTTGCTTGAAGCACTGTTTCTTCTCCACAACAAGTAGAGACGAGCTTTTTCTTAACTTGGTGATGGAGTATGTTCCCGAGACCATGTACCGTGTACTTAAGCATTACAGTAGCGCCAACCAGAGGATGCCGCTCATATATGTCAAACTCTACACATATCAAGTATGATTTTTTTTGCATTTCCTTTTAAATCTAGGACTCTAATTGCAAAAAAATAAAATAATAATAATACCCAGAGGTATTCATTTTTTACAAGTTGTACCCTGTTCTTTGGTGATTGCAAAAAGGGCTGTGAACTTGTTTTTTTTTTTTTTGTTGCGTTTTGTGTAAATTTGTTTTGGAATGACGATTTTACACTTAGATTTTAATTTTGAAAAATAATAAGTAAAAAACAAAAAATCCAGAATTTTCACCTCTCTTACTTATGCCCTTCTTTAGACAAACAAACAGGAAGTATATTAAGAGAAATGAAAATTTTGATTTTTTTTGTTCTATAAGGGTAAAATTGTCATTTTGAAACAAAGTTACAGACAAAAAGGCAAGTTCAGTGCACTTATTTTTTGCAATTATCAAAGAAGAGGGCTACAACTTGCAAAAAAATGAATACATCAAGGTACTTTTTTTTGCAATTATCCCTTAAATCTATAATTACGTAGTTAAAGTGGTGTATATACAAAAAATGATAATAAAATTGAAATGATTTTCAGATCTTTAGAGGCTTGGCATATATCCACACTGTTCCTGGAGTTTGTCACAGAGACGTCAAACCTCAAAATCTATTGGTATTGTATCCTATATTTTCTTGTTTATTTATCAAATTCATTCTTTTTAATGTCCCAAATGGAATGAAACATATTATATATATTTTGCAGGTTGACCCTCTTACCCACCAAGTCAAGCTCTGTGATTTCGGAAGTGCAAAAGTTCTGGTGAGTGTAGCTTTATATAGTTTTTCTTTTAGCTTTTAATCGTTATGTCAATAATATCTACATTATTTTGGAACGATGTATCTTTCTGAACTAGTATGTGTCATTAGTCATTATGATAACAGTGTTTTACACTTTTTGCAAGTTGGTACCATGATCAACCTTTATTTTGCACTGTTGATGAACCCATTAAAAGTCATGGGAAAAGTAAAAAAATACCCCTCATTTTTTTTCTGTATTTTTTTTAATTCAGGTCAGAGGCGAAGCAAACATATCATACATATGCTCCCGTTACTACCGTGCCCCAGAACTTATTTTCGGGGCAACAGAATATACAACATCGATCGATATCTGGTCAGCTGGTTGTGTCCTTGCTGAGCTTCTATTGGGCCAGGTTAGTGATTAAACATTTTCTTCTGTATTATCATACCTGAAAATATGTTTATTTACGAACCATAATATTTTTTTAACAGCCATTGTTTCCCGGAGAAAATGCCGTGGACCAACTTGTAGAGATTATCAAGGTGAACCTCTTATTATTATCTTTGGGGATAATTGCAAAAAAGTACCATGAGGTATTCGCTTTTTGCAACTTGTAGCCTTTTTATAATTGCAAAAAAACGTCCTGAACTTAACTTTTTGTTGCATTTTGTATAAACTTGTTTCGAAATGACGATTTTACCCTTGGAAGTTTAAATTCTAAAAATAATAGTAAAAGAAAAAAAATCTAAATTTTCATATCCCATAAATTTGTTACTCTTTGTAAGGTACAAAGAATAAGAAAATTAAAGGATATGAAAATTTTGTTTTTTACTCATTATTTTTTAAATCTAAATTGCAAGGGTAAAATCATAATTTTAATACAAATTGCAACAAAAAGACAATTTCAAGGTACTCTTTTGCAATTATCATAGAAGAGGGCTATAAAGTTGCAAAACAGTAATACCTCATGGTACTTTTTAGCAATTATCCCTTATCTATGTTCTTCATAAAGCGGATTGGGTTATTTATGTTGGAGATGCATTGTCGCAGGTTCTTGGTACTCCAACTCGAGAAGAGATTAGGTGCATGAATCCGAACTATACAGATTTTAGGTTTCCGCAGATTAAAGCTCATCCTTGGCACAAGGTGTGTTACTTGGTTCTTTTTTAATGTTCTCAATTTATACATTAATCCTTGTACTATTAATGTTTGTAGTTTGTTTACTGAATGATCATCATTGGTTCAGGTCTTCCATAAGAGAATGCCTCCTGAAGCAATCGATCTTGCATCTCGGCTTCTTCAATATTCTCCTAGTCTTCGTTGCACTGCGGTGAGTTTTGCCTCTTTTGTTGACGGTGTTTAAATGTAGGGTAAATTGCACATAACTACCTTTATGAACTGCTCGCGACACATGACCCCATAGTAAATTTTCCAGAGGCACGAGACCACCCTTACGAATTTCCACACGTCGCCATTGTACAAAATAGACAAACGATAAAAAATCACATTTCTTAGGGATGTGAGTGTAAATTTTATAGTATCTCACTCTCACGCCTTACTCTTCCGATTTCAAATTGGTTTGGTTCTCGAAATCGTTCATGACATCATATTGAAATCGGAAGATTAAAGAATTGGAAGTGAGTATTGGGGTATTATAAAATATAAAAAATTGTTGGTTCCATCTATTTTGGTGACATGGAAATTCAAAAGGGTGGTCGTGTGTTTGAAAAATCCATTATGGGGTTCTGGACAATTCACGAAGGTAGTTATGTGCAATTAACCCTTAAAGTTCCGTTTTATCCTGTTGAATCAACAATTTCTTGACCCTTTTCGTTTCTTCAGCTGGAAGCTTGCACGCATCCTTTCTTCGACGAACTTCGTGAACCCAACGCCCGCCTTCCAAATGGCCGCCCTCTGCCTCCGCTTTTTAACTTCAAACAAGAAGTAAGTTAACGATTTTGTATGGATTGTGAACATAGAGATGATAGAAAATAGGGATAATTGCTAAAAAAAACAAGTACCTTGAAGTATGCACTTTTTGCTAGTTGTAGCCCTCATCTTTGATGATTACGAAAAATATGGGCCCTGAACTTGCATTTTTGTCACTCTGTAAATTTGTTTCAAAATGATGATTTTACCCTTTTAAAGATAACAAGTAAAAAACAAAAAATCCAGCAGCCATCATTTTCGTCTTGTTTAATTTTCTTCCTATTTGTACTTCCAAAGAGGAAGAAAATTAAGGGAGGTGAAAATATTGGACTTTTTGTTTTACATTTCAAGGGTAAAATCGTCAAAAGTGCAAGAAAAGGCAAGATCATGACACTTTGTTGCAATTATCAAAATATGAAGACTACAACTATCAAAAAGTCCATACCTCAGGGTCAGTTTTTACAATTTTCCTAGAAAATATCTAGCCAATAATTATCAGCTAACAATACGCGTTCACAGTTGAACAGCGCTTCACAAGAACTCATCAGCAGGCTGATACCGGAGCATCTCCGGCGGCAGAGCGGTCTCAACTCGGTACATCAAGCCGGCACGTGAAGCAAAGGTGGGGCCCACCGTTAGTTCTCGGGGCTTTCTCACGGTGTGAGAAGATTGTACACATGTTCTGCCTTTTCAGGTCAACCTGGAAACTAATTAATCCGTGTTTAAGTCTAAAGACAACCATTTTCTTGCTGTTGTATATTGTTTTTGCTAGTAAAGATCTCAACATCTAGGAGTACAAAATGTCGAGAACTAGCTATTTTTAGCATCAATTCGTTTTGCTAACTTATGAGTGTAGGCTTGCAGTTGCGCCATATTTATAATTTCGAGCTTATTTAGCTTCACTGTCTTCCAATTTTACATTTTCTTTCATTCATCAAACTATAGTTTTTCGGATTGGTTATGATTTAATTTTAGGTTATTTAAAGTACCATTCCATGGTTCACGACCACAACACACTAAAAGAATTTGTAGTGAGGGTTCATAATCAAGGTTCTAAAGCTCGAGATTGTTGCAAAAGTGAACTGAAATTGTTAATTTGTTATTGATAATCTCTTTTTGTGTATAAATTTGTTCCGTACACTTAATAATCACAAAAAACGGCCAAAAACAGATGATTACAAGTTTGTTCCGTACACTTTAGAATTGTAGGTGAGTAGTCGATTAAGTTTGACCAAGTTTTGGTCAAAAACAATAACTTAATATTTTGTCATTTATAATTTTCTTCTTTGATAATTATATAAATGGCAATGGGCCGGGTCTGGGCCGGGTTTTGTGATACCCATACCCGGCCCGATTTTTCTACATGTGGCCCGAGCCCGCCCGAGACCCGGCAGTGGCCCACTTGTGGCCCGACCCGCTTGTGGCCCGGCCGGGTCGGGTATTACCCTACTCTCCCAATAAAAGAGTTATATTTTTTTCTTCCAGGACACAATAATTTAATTTCACTACTCAATTTATATTGACAAATCATGTATATATGATTTGTAAAAGTTTAATATATTTATATGAAACATACAATCTTATCATCTCGGACAAGTAAAACAAGTAACATCAAACAAAAACTAATCACTTCCAAATTTTTTATTTTGATGACTAATAAACCAAAATTAAATCTAATTATCCATATATAATTAATCAAGTCTCATCTCTTTTATCATTTCCAATCATCATAATTCAAGTATTCACATCGACATCGACCATGGTATATTCCTGAATCAAAATAAGAAATATCAAGATATAAAAATAATTTTAACAATAAATTAGCTTGTATGTCATTAAAATATTTATAATATACCTTATCATCTTTATCATAATCAAATAGTAGAAACATATATATAGGGTGGAAACGTAAAAATTAACAAATAAATTTTGTTTTTTTATTAATTAGTAACATATCGGGCCGGGTCTGGGCCGGGTAGTACCAAACCCGAGCCCGGCCCGAGCCCGGTTAAAAGCCCGATCAAACTAACCCGGCCCGACCCGTTTGTACAACGGGTCGGGTCTGGCCTGATTTTTTCGGGTCGGGCAGGTCGGGTCCCCATTGGGCCTGGGTATCATTGCCATCCCTAACTAATACATGAAAAACAAAAACCCAAATTTCTACTTCCCTAACTAACAGGGTTTGCCGTTTTCGTTTGGAGAACGTGCGAAGGCGGCGGTTGTTATTCAGTCCGGCAAGGGTTTGGCAGTGAGAGTATCGTAGGGTTTTGCTTGCCCAACCTTAGAGACCATGTCGCAGGAGGGTGTGGTGAGTCGGAACCCGGGGATGGACGAGCTTGAAGAGTTGATCGGAGGGATTGCGATAGAAGACGAAGAGGAGGAGGTGTTCATCCCGGCGAGTGACCTAAACGTCGGAGAGGCTTATAAGTTTGGCCTGGCGGGGAGGCTGTTGACGCGAAAGGGCTTCAACAAGGGGATCTTCAAAGAGGTCGTGAAGAAGATATGGGATGAGCCTGGACTAAAAATTGAAGCCCTAGCCCCATCGGTGTACGGTTTTTTCTTCCCGTCGGAGCCTGCGAGACGTCGGATCTTGGAGCTCGAACCATGGTGGTTTAACAAATCCCTAATTCAGTTGAAGGTTTTTAATCCTACAGATAAACCGGAGCACATCGTCTTTTCGGAGACCTCTTTGTGGGTTCAGTTGAGTAACCTACCATTTTTGGCAAGGACGGAGCCGGTGGGTAAAAGGATTGGCAATTTGCTTGGGAGGTTTGGGGAGGCTGATTGCAACGAGGAGGGGCAGGCAAAGGACGAGTTCCTACGTGTCCGGATTAGTTGGGATGTAACCAAGCCCTTGAGACGAAGGGTTAAGGTGAGATTGGCTGATGATATTGTTGCTACTTGGGTGGGACTCAAATATGAACGCCTGCAAAACTTTTGCTACTGCTGTGCTCGGATCAGCCATACCGTAAGTGAATGTGAGTACGTCGAAGCGGGGAAGGAACCGAAAACTCTTCCCTTTGGGGAGTTCATGCGTGCTAGTGCCCTAGTTCGAAGAACAAGCCAGCCAAAGTCTTCGGATTCACGTCATGGGCAGAGTAATTATAATGGGGCCACTGTTAGCTCCCAGAGTAATGCGTTGCCGGCAGTTCGGTTCTTGTTCCTTTGGAGGAGGTGGTTGGGGACAACGTCTCCCCTAAAGTTTGCATGGAGCTTTTTGGGAATGTATCTGAGGCTTTGAGAGCCAGTAATACTGGAGAAAGAAGGACTGTTGCAAATAAGACTCATGTGGAGGGGTTGTATTCGGGGAATGAAGAGGACCTTGATGGAAGTGCGGGACAAAGATTGGGGTCTGATATGAGGGGGGATGGATCGTGTTTGTGGACAAGTTGGTGTTGCATGGGGAGGTTCTGTGCATGGAAAAAAGACCATGCAAGAATTGGATTCAAGTAACATAAGGGAGATGGGTGGTGGCTGCCTACAAGTTGATGTTGAAAAGACAGGTTCTGTGCATGGAAAAAAGAACATGCATGAGTTGGATTCAATTAATATGAGGGAGATGGGTAGTGGCTGTGGGCAAGTTGGGGTTGTTTGGGGAGGTTCTGTGCATGGAAAAAAGAACATGATAAAGTTAGATTCAATTAATGTGCGGAAGCCAGTGGTGCTTAGTGTTGTGGAGTCGGATGACAGCGATTCTGGTAGTTGGTGCAGGGAGGGGAGTGAGATGGACTTGGAGCGTAAGGCTCGGAAGGCCTTGGCTGGTGATGCGTTCGTGTCGGCTTCAGGTTCATTTGGTGGGAGAGAAGGTGCTTCAGCCGGGTCACGATCGGGATCCAGGGTACATCAGAATTTGTCCAAGGAGATGGACTTGAATGTCAGTCCACGAGAGGAGTCCCCTTCGGTGGGTGGTAGACCGAGACGCGCCTCTCGTAGCCTTGCTTCTGCTGCCGACAGTGGTGCTTCTTCCTGGACTAGGATTCGGAGACATAGCAAGGTGGGGAATCTGGAGGCAGGCTCGAAGGGCACTGTGCTGACTAAGAGAAAAGGTATGTCCGTTGTGCAGGAGGTGAATTTTGGGACGATAGTCCCTGAGACACCTGATGACTCAATGGTGGATTTGGCGAGGGTTGCAAAGCAACCCCGCCAGGAGAAATGATTTTTCTTGCTTGGAATTGCCGGGGGCTTGGGAACCCCGGGGAAACACAGTTCCTAATCGAGCTTGTAGCTCAAAAGAAACCCGATGTTATTTTCTTATCTGAAACAAAGTGTAGAAAGTTTGTGATTGATAATCTGCGAGGTGTTTTGGGAATGGAAGGGGCTTTTTCTGTGGATAGTGTTAATGCAGGTGGAGGGTTGACGTTGTTTTGGAAGGATAAAGATAATGGTTCCCTTTTGTCTTTCTCCCCGAATCATGTTGACTTTGAATTATTAAATGATGAAGGTGTGATGGTAAGGCTGACAGGTTTATATGGGCAGCCGAAGTAGGATAGGAGGCATGAGACTTGGCACCTAATACGGAGACTGGGTGATAGAGGGTCTGGGCCGTGGGCCATGATGGGGGACTTTAACAATACCCTATCGATGGCGGACAGGTGTGGGGGGCACTCTTATCCGATTGCTCTCCAAACAGGGTTCCGAAATGCTCTGGCTGACAGTGGGCTGAGAGATGTTTCCATACAAGGTTACAGGTTTACTTGGGACAATAAGAGAAGTGGTTCCAGCAGACTGGAAGTGCAGTTGGACAGGTTGGGAGTTAATAGACAATGAGATACTTTCTACCCGGATTCGTGCTTGTGGCATGGGGGTTTGTCCACTTCAGATCATGCTCCCATTATCATGTACGCAAGAAAGGATATTAGAGAGACACGTTCTCGTGGCTTTCGTTTCGAGGAAGCTTGGAACAGGGACCCGGAGTGTGACAGAATTGTCCGGTCAGTGTGGGAGTCGAACGGAGATTTGAGTATAGAGGATCGGCTTGGTAGGACAGCCGAGGAGCTGAAAAGATGGGCAAGTAGCTCTGTTGACTCGATTTCGGTTCGTATCAGGAAGTGTCGGGAGGAGATGAACAAACTTCGGGGAAAGTGTGATCGAAGGAGTGGGCTGAGGGTACATCAGTTACGTTCGGAGTTGTCCAATTTGCTAGCTCAGAAAAATGATATTTGGAGGCAGAGGGCTAAGCAACATTGGCATAGGGGGGGGTGATCAGAATTCGAAGTATTTCCACAGAAAGACCACAGCCAGGAGAAGACGAAATCGTATACGGTCTCTTTTTGATAGTTCGGGGGTGGAGAGGTTTTGGGATGCTGGTTTGGAGGAGGTGATTCAGGATTATTTTGTTGATTTGTTTACTGCAGGTGTGGGGCAGGAGGATGAGGTCAGTCACCTTGTTCCCCGGTTGGTCTCGGCTTCTCATAATTAGGTTTTACTGGGTCCAGTTGAGGATGAGGAGGTCAGGCAAGCGGTCTTCAGCATGTTGCCCTTGAAAGCCCCAGGACCAGATGGTTTTAACCCTGGGTTTTACCAGAGGTTTTGGCCAGTTTTAGGAGGACAGGTTTGCAAGTTGGTCAAAGATTTCTTTCAGACGGGGGTCCTACCTAGGAATATGAATGATACAAACTTAGTTCTTATTCCTAAGTTGCGGTCTCCGAGGAGAATGGGTGAATTTCGTCCTATAGCCCTTTGTAATGTACTTTACAAAGTGGTGACGAAAGTAATGAGCAGGAGAATGTCGGGGATTTTGCAGGAGGTCATATCGGAGTCTCAGAGTGCCTTCTTGAAAGGTAGATTAATTACTGATAATTTAATGATCTCAGGAGAAGTTTTGCATGCCCAGAAGAACAGGAGACAGGGGAAAGTGGGAAGTATGGCGATTAAGGTTGATATGCAGAAAGCCTATGATCGGGTTGAGTGGAGATACTTGGAGAAGGTTTTACTCGGGATGGGGTTTGATCCACATTGGGTCCGACTCATTATGGTCTGTGTACGCTCAGCTAAACTTTGGGTCTCTTCGGAGGGTCGAAGGTTGGGGCCGATTGTCTCGGGTAGAGGTATTCGCCAAGGTGATCCGTTATCTCCGTTCTTGTTCATTATTTGTGCTGAATGATTATCTAGGCTTATTGATAATTTCGAGATGAGAGGCCTGATTCAGGGTACTAGAGTGGTTCGGGCGACTCCGACGGTCTCCCATCTATTTTTTGCGGATGATAGTCTATTTTTTGGCAGAGCGTTGGAAGAGGAGGCTCATAATTGGAAACAGTTATTGGGTTTATATGAAAGGGCTTCAGGGCAAAAGGTGAATGTGGCCAAGTCTTCGGTAGTATTTAGTCCGAATACAGAGGAAGACTTGAGGAATCGGATTGGGGCGATTCTGGAGATGCAGGTGAATGAGGCCGTGGGGTCCTATCTAGGGCTACCAGTGGTCTTAGGCCGTAGTAGATATCGATCCTTGTGTTTTGTTAAGGAGAGGATCCTGCAGAGAATTGGAAGTTGGGACGAGTTGTTGTTAAGCAAGGCTGGTAAAGAAGTGCTTCTTAAATCAGTCATTCAGGCGCTTCCTACGTATACTATGAGTGTGTATTTGCTTCCTGATAATTTGATTCATGAGATAGAAGTGGAGATGAATAAATACTGGTGGAGAAATGATGTACAAACAGGCAAAGGCATTAGATGGAGAAGTTGGCAGGGGCTATGCGATCATAAGTTGAAAGGAGGTATGGGGTTCAAAATTCTTCGTGATTTCAATTTGGCCTTATTGGGGAAACAAGGGTGGAGGTTGATGAGTAACCCCAGAAGCCTTGTGGCTCGTATTATGAAGGCAAAGTACTACCCTATGACGGACTATATAAATGCAGGGAAGTGCCCAAATGCTAGCCCGATCTGGAATAGTGTGTTGGAAGCTCAGGAGATTGTGAAAGGAGGTATTAGAAGGCGTATTGGGTCAGGAGAGAACACGAAAATCCTTGGGGTGGCTTGGCTCCAATCCGATTCGGGTCTAGTGGAGGCCGATCCCTCAAGGATGGAATATTGGACCGTTAATTACCTTTTCAGGCCGGGCTCTAGATCATGGAATGTGGGTTTGATTCAGGAGTTGTTTGATGCGCAGGATGCGGAGGCTATTTTGAGGGTCCCTCTTAATTCTAGTTTGCTTGTTGATGATTGGTATTGGAGGGGGACCCGAAGTGGATACTATAGTGTCCGTGATGTTTACCGGTCTCTACAGATTCAAGAGAGGAGATGGAGTATTGAGGATCGAGATGTATTTTGGAAACAGTTATGGAATCAGAAGGTCCCTCCAAAGATTAGTCAATTTCTATGGAGGGGGGTGTCTGGCTTTCTTCCTACTAATGATAACTTAATCATTAGGAGGGTGAATGTTAACCTGGATTGTGTGGTTTGTGGGGAAGCAGAGTCTGTTGAGCATGTAATGCTTCGTTGTCCTGTGGCAAAGGCGGTTTGGAGTAGAGTGTTGGGTGTCCCTCCGAGAGGCAATTTGACTTTTCGAGACTGGTTGGAGGTCGGCTGGTTGTCGGGAGGGGGCACCAATGCAGAGTTTATTTCAGTGATATGCTAGGGTCTTTGGAGGGCTCGCAATCAGAGAGTGTGGGAAGGGAAAAGTCCCTCAGTGGAGGGCATTGTACGGGGTGCAGAGCAGTTGTTGACTGATTGGAAAGAGGCTCAGGTGCCGCGAGTACGTGGTGTTAGCGGGTTTGTGCTCGAGAATGGAGGATGGAGGAAACCGGACCCCGGTAAGTGGAAGGTCAATTCTGATGCGGCGGTCTTCCATGGTGCCGGTGGTGGGGGTGGTTGGGTATGTAGAGATGCTGATGGTTCCCCGCGTTTTATGCAGTGTAGGGTGTTTGGGGGTCATCAGGATCCAGAAGTGCTTGAGGCGTTGACAGTGAAGGCGGCACTGCAAGAGCTAGCAGACCGAGGTATGGGAAACGGGGTGGTCGAATCGGATTGTTTGGGTCTAGTTATGGCTCTTAAGAGCGATTCGGTTCTGATTACTCCTTTAGGTGCTATTATTGATGATTGTAAACAAATTCTTTCTTGTTTGGTAGAAGTAACTGTAGTTCATGTAAAGAGAACTGCAAACAGGATAGCTCATGAGCTAGCTAGGAATGCTCGAGAATGGACATCTATGGTGTGGGATTTTTCTTCATTGCCAGAACCCATTTCTGGGTTACTGGCTTGTGATTCAGCTTAGTAAATCCTTCACTTTCGTCAAAAAAAAAAAAAACTAACATTTCTTTATTTGCAAAGTAAAAGATAAAAAATAAATTGATATGAGAATTTAGATTTTTTTGTTATTTATTATTATAAACAGTATTTATTAAATTTGCAGGAAAAAAATTATTATTCTGAAATAAATTAATACAAAATATAACAAAAAGATAAGTTCAGGGAACCTCTTTTAAAATAAAATTACATCCTATACATTTTTTTACTCATTCCTTTTAAAACACTTTATAATGCAAAACCAATCAAACAATGCTGAAAAGTGAATATATGTTGCAATAACATTAATTGAGAATGAAACAAAAAGCATTACCCAGTAACTGTCAAAAAGCAAAGTAAACAAAAAAACATCCTGAAAAATGTTGATATAGCCTAAGAGATTCTTAACCAGTAATGTTCTGGGACTTGTTAAGGATCACACCCTCGTATTTAACCTGGAACCACTTCATTGCGTCTTCTTTGGTGACCCTGTGCTGGATCCCAACACGGGACTTGCACCTCCGGCGACGCCCAACACGGTAGCCAGGACGCTCTAGGACAACATAGAAGTCCATCCCATAAATACCAGTGGACGGGTCATACCTAGGAAGATAGAATAAAGAAATCAATTGAGTGACAAACAAACAATCAAATTTATTCATCGACTAAATGTCATAGTGAAATAAATTATAATTTAGGAATAATTGCAAAAAATTGAGGTTTACTATACATATTTTGCAAATACTATCAATGAACTACTTCATTTATATTTTTGCAAAAAGTTGAAAGTAACCATGCAGAAGTGTATACATAAATTGCAAAACACGTATGCATGAGGGTTCCAAATAGAGAAACACATGTACATGAGGGTTACAAATTGCAAAACACGTATAATGCAAAGTGCAAAACTGTCATTTCCAAACAACATTTCAAGTCACATGACTAATTTACGTTAAAGATAACAAATTTGCAGAAGGAAATTAGTTGGGGGATGTTATTTTGCAGAAAAAAGGCTACCACAAGTTTTTGCAATTATCCCTATAATTAATTGTAATTTCAGCAAAGTAAAAAAGTTAAAAAGATCTCAACACAGAAGCATT
This sequence comes from Erodium maritimum, assembly GCA_963921825.1. Lineage (NCBI taxonomy): Eukaryota > Viridiplantae > Streptophyta > Magnoliopsida > Geraniales > Geraniaceae > Erodium > Erodium maritimum. Next base: position 70,369,859 of record OY997593.1, read on the forward strand.
TCTACACAGAATCAACATCGTTCTCAAGAAATTAGACAAAACGATAAACATCATCGCAGTAGGACAATCGCTATCCTATGATAAGCTTCTTAGAGCATCCCTATAGAAGTAGGGCCTAGGGGACACTTCACATATTCAGGCATGGAGTGGTGGTGGCAACAGAGCGCCTAGCAATAGGGGGCGCTAACGCTCCATAGCCAGGAGCCCCTGGCCCACAATCCCCTCCTTGGATTTTGATTAAATTTTATTTTTTTTATATCGTACTATTGTTGGGCATCAACTAGATGATGCTATATGCAATGGGGAGCAAAAAGTGTTACATTGGGTGCTAATGGTGGGGCTAGACACTCTCTTCCCACTAGCATCCTCTTGCAATTAAATAGGAGATGCTAGGGACGTGGATGCTCTAACCAGTATCAAATGATAAAATGATAAGGTAGGTCATGTTTTAATGCAAAGATAAAAGTATAAAGTGTGGACATGTACAATACTGAATTTGGTTGTAACTATCTGACCCGGTAAATTATAAACAAATCATGACCATGCAGCTTAATTAATTAAGCTTGAGTGCAGAGAAGCCCAAAAGATAAGTCAAGACAATCTTTCACACACAACCAGAACATAATCCTTCTTCACATATACAGACCTACATGCCACCCACTCTAAAATACCCAAGTTCATGCCCAGTCGGTACATATTTGACAAGTTTGGATGAAGCTGACAAATCATTCAATAAAAACATTTAGGGAAATATCAACTTACTTGATCCCAAGATCAATGTGCTCTTGGATACCAAAACCAAAACATCCGGTATCACTGAAGTTCCTTCGGAGGAGCTCATATTCTTTCACCTTCAGCCCACTCTCCAGAAGCTGCATCGCTTTGTCACCCCTAACAGTGACATAGCAAGCAATCTTCTCATTACGCCTGATCCCGAAAGACCTAACAGTGTACCTTGCTATTGTTCACAAGAGAAGACATTCAGTAAAAACTTACAAGTACTCTAGTATCCATATTAGTAAACGTGTGATCAAACAGTGGAAATTACAGCTTCACAATAATGAGCATTTGTATATGCTATTTTGATAGTCAATAAATACAAAACGCCAAATACACAAATTTTATTGCTTTATGGATTAAGTGCTAAATTTTATAGCTCAAATCGTGTATTCACCCATCAACAAAAATCAATAAAACCCAGTTGAGAAAATATACTGCTTTCTATACATTTCCATTAACAACTCAATACTATACAACATCATCTCCAAATGATGAATACAAACTAAAAGCACAAAACAGCAAAACCCAGTTGAGAAAATGTCATGCTTTCTATCCATTTTCCTTTCTACACCTCACGTTCTTAGAATCCAAACACGACACTACATACATATACACGAATAGTAAAGAAGAAAAAATCACCTTTAGAGAAAACTGGACTCTGCCCACTGAGCTGTTCCAGCACCTGGAAACGAACAACACATTAATTCAAAGAAAAACCAAATCAACAGTAGATTGGCGCGAGATTTAAGAGTACGTACTTTGGCGGCTCTGGTGAGACGATCACCGCTCTCGCCGACTGAGATGTTGAGGACCAGTTTCTGGACCTTGATCTCTCTCATAGGGTTCGATAGCTTCTTCTCTGCTGCCTGGTACACCATTTTCAACGAAACCCATCAACAACACAAACACAGCGAACTGAGAAAAATTCACAAACAAACACCAAATCTGCAACCACAAATGAAGGGGAAAATGGAGATGAAGGTTGAAATCTACGCAGAGAGTGAGAAAAGAACCATTGCGAAGGTCGAGGAAGCTGCTGCGGAAACAGTTGTGGAGGTCGCGAACGAAACAGACCAAACCCTAGAATGAGAAGATAAATTGCAGCTAGGGTTTTGAAGAACCCTTTGACGCACCCTTACCTTAAATGACGATAATACCCTCATCGTTACCAAAAGCTTTGTCTTATAAAAAAAATTAATCACTGGTAATTTTAATGGAGAAAGTTCAATATTAATTTATTTACAAGAATAATGTTGGTATCGAGTTTATGTTTTGTTTTTCTGAATTAAGTTCTAATTTTAAATTAACATTATCCAACTCGTTAAGTACATACATCTGTTGAAGAATATAAATTCGTAAGGTATGTGTAGCTTTTTTGGGATGTCGATGCCGATTCCTGGATACAGATTCGAGGCAACGAAGTTTGCAAGAGGAAGAAATGGCACGGTGTTGATGCCATTGGCGGACGGACGAAGCCAAAACAGACATTGTCATGTGCGTTGTTATGTCCGGTCCGGACCCCCTCTTGTCCAATAACGACGTGCCACGTGTAGTTGTTATTACAAAATAATATTAATATTTAAATATCCTACTCCCCTATTTCATCGTTACTACTTAAAACCGTAATTGCACACTTCGCCTCCCAGCTCTTTACACTCCCACTCTCATTTGAAGAGAAAAAATGTCGATCAAAGAACAAAACAGTATTTGGCAACAAATGTTTTTGTTTGAGAATTTTCCAGGACTATTGGTTCAGAACGACAAAAGGTAAAGGTACGTCTGCTTTATATGTAGACCATTATATCCAGACTGTCACATATATATATGTGTTTGATTTGGAGACTGAAGTCAGTTTAATATGTATTGTATAATATATATAATAATATTTAATATGAACGGTTTTGTATACTTTAATTACAGGTTGAACTATATTTTATCTAAGCACTCTCACACTCAAGCATGTAAAAATCCCCATTTAAAGGCGCCTAAGCACCGAAATGGATTTTGGGAGGTCCTTTGGACGAAATATAAGCCGATTAGGACCCTTCCCGCCTAACATCTGTTACAACCTTGTCCACACAACACTGTCTAGAAAGACAGTATCTTAAATCTCAACATCGCAACTTCCGAAACACGTAAATGAGGCATCTCACGCGCAATCTTATATTGAACATGGCTTTTCACCAAAAAATGTACAAAAACTCACTCCTATAAGATAAAATACATCAACCATAAACTCACAGCATACAAATAAATTTTCTGAGTTTTAGCAATTAGTTCTGAAGTCATAGCAGAATGAATGAAACTATTTATACAGAACTACAAATAGAGGTATCAATCCTACAAGCAAAATTTGAACAGTTACAATGAAAATGATTCTTATATCAAAGCACAAATTTGGGAGCCTTCTCATGCAATTGCCTGTCTCCTAAACCCAACTCTTCCTCTGAAGTCGGATACACTTTATTCAGCTGCAGCTTCGGAACGAGCCTTCTCATACAAGCGGTAGATAAGAGTTGACCTAGACATCTGGGGTTCTCTTTCCAGGACAGCGATAACATCTTTCACGCAAATGGTACGAGCCACCCTCTGCTGCATGGCAGCTTGGTTTCTTCCTGTTTTTCTACCGCTCCCTGTTGAAGTGTTCGTTCAGTAACAACACAACACTAAAAGGAAAAGCAATGAGGTTTGCTAGATTCGGTGACAGTTGTTTCACTCATCATTTTTTTTTACTAAACATACCATATCATCATTTCAATATTTCATGTGATTATACAATATAATAGGTGTTCCACATATATCAGTTAAACCGGTCAAATTTAGCTAATTGACAACTAGGGTCACAATCAGGTGAAAACAAAGATTGGAATGAAAACTAAAAACCGTTTATGTCCATTGAATTAGAGTTCTTAATGGCTGAGATGTTTTCAAACTTCGTTTCGAAAGTTCGTAACTTCATAAAGTTCTAACCTGAAGTTTGGAAACATCTCAAACCGTTAAAATTGTAACATCCAATAGTTATAATTAGTTCCCAGTTTTCATATTCAACTTTCCAACAATTGGTTTTCACTTGTTCCCATACTATTACGGTTACACTTACCTGATGTACCAGCGGGAGATGAAAAGCCTCTTTTTTCTAAGTCTTGGTTTTCCCTTGTATTTCTTCCAGAGGTTGATGAGGACCTGCGATTTGCATCATTTCCTGGCTGAGAACCAGAAGCTACGTCTGACCCTCCCTCGCGTTTCTGGCGAGCTTGCTGAGCCATAAGTTGCCATTTTGACAGCATGTCATCTCCTCCGACAGCAGCACGGGCAGCAACATTTGCAGCTGTTGTCCTCATTTTGTCGTCTTCCTCCTTGTTTACCTTCACACAGCAGAAGGATGAATAATATAGTTTGTTTGAATTTAGAAGAGTGATGATAAGCGTATCATACTAGCAAATGAATCTTCTTCGAGGGTTTCGTACCTTGAGAGATTTTGTACGACCATCATCCTTGTCACCATCAGCTTCAGCACCGCCTTCAGGCTACAAATATTTAGTGTCAAAAAGTGAAGGCCATAACAATAGAAGCGAAGCCTCTACACAACAATCACAGAAATACACACGTAACATGTATGTTAATAAGGAAAGTTACATATAGCTATCCCCAACTTCACACCTTACACACTTAACTAACCCCAACTTTAAAAATAAACGAATTTTAAACCTCACCATCTTCCGAAAAATATATCATAATTGGAAGTTGGGGATCCATTTTCCAATTTGGGGATAGCTATCTGTCATTATCCCATGTCAATATATCATAATCCTTGACCTTGTACAGGATATAAATCAGAAAATGCTCACTTCATTTTGTTTGCGGAGCTTCTCTGCTTCAGCTTGCTTCTTCTCCCATTCTTCCCTAGCTTTTTGGTTCATTGTTGCAATCTGCTGCCTCACATCTGAGGTTATGATAGTTCGGTGCCTTAGCTTCTCTGTATCAACACGCTACAAAATTGTTCTGGATTAGAAAATATTAATGTAGAATATAAGTAAGGGGAGGGGGGATACTACTAACCTGTTTTGACAATCTAATAAGACTGTTAATGAGCGCCCGCATCCTTTCCTCCACACACTGAAGACTTACATCTATAAGTAAACATATAAACACATAACATGAAGGGCAAAGGATGTACAATGATACCAGAGACAAGCAACGCTCGACATCATTATTTATATTCTTCACGCCACATTTAGCCACTGCCCAAAAGAAGCACACACAAGAGTCAACAACTGTTAAATTAATACTGGATTTTTTTTTTTGCATCATGCAGAAAGTGCATGCAAATGCAGTCATAGTTTAATAAAGATAAGAAGGGATTTTAACTGATCTCAGCCAGCTTCTTTTGCAGGGGATTTTTCTGCAAAAGAAGCCTCTCTTCTTCTTCTTGAACAACTTTTCTAGATGCTTCAGAAACTCGACTGTCTTCCTTGGGTACAGAAAATAGCTGTTCTTCCTCTTCCTATTCAAGAGCAGAATCCTATTACGATTTTTTACTGAATAATTTTAAAAAGGACTGGGCTCTTATTAGATACTTAGAGAGCAGAAATATGAAGGTCTAATAATGTACCCTGAGATTAACTCCACTAACAGCAGTGACATCGTTGAGTTGTTCAATGCTTTGATCCTGAAAAGTCCCAGTTACCTTTTGCTTTTTACTGTAGGGCATCCACACAATTTTGTGATAAATTGTAAATGTACCAGCCCAGGTTAATGCAGCAAGAAAACTGAAAAACCAACTTGTATTGTGGCGCAAGAAATATTTTCACCTTGGCAGAGGAGGTGAGGAACCATGTGAGTCCAGTGGTTTCTTCTGGCCAACAGAATTTTTTTTGGTTGGAGTCCTTACATTAATGCCTACTTGTGAAGTTGTAGGAGACATCCGAGAGCTTAACTGATCAAGCATGGAAGCAAGAATTAATCGGTGCTTATTATGAATTAATTATGACATGACATAAGCATAGTGCATAAGAAGGAAAATTGGGCTAAAGCTAGATGCAATGATTGTGTTGATAACCCATGACCTTGAGTGGCAGGGCTATTCCATCCAAAATCACCCGTAAAAGCACATAAAATTAAGGGTAAACTACAAATGCATACCCTGAAGTTGTCACGTTTAACCGATGATTACCTGAAGTTTAAAGTTAATTGATGCATACCCTGAAGTTACGAGTTGTAACTCAAAACCCCTTATGTCAGCTAAAATGACGAAAATACCCTCAGTGATTTTTTTAAAATATAAATGAAGTGATTTTTTAAATAAAAATGAAGTCATTTAATAAGTAAATATATATAACAAAAGTAATTTTTAAATAATTTTTTAAACATAATTATTGAAGTGTAGTTGAGGGTATTTTCGTCTTTTTAGCTGACGGAGGGGTTTTGAGTTACAACTCGTAACTTCATGGTATGCATCAGTTAACTTTAAACTTCAGGGTATTCATCGGTTAAACGTGCATACTTAAGGGTATGCATTTGTAGTTTACCCTAAAATCAATGCAGAAGGACCTCACAAAACACCAGAAGTAGAAAGTACTGAATGTTAAGATAAAATACCAAGGCATTAGAATCCATCTGTGAAGGCAATGAAGGAGAAATCGAATTTGGAGGCGCTGTGCTTGTAGATGTTGAGAAGCCCATTCTAGTACACTGCTTCTCTAATGACTCATCCTTCATAGTTCCTGGCATAGCTTTTGTTTGATCAACCTGAGCGATAGGAATAGATGATAACCCCTGTGGGGTAGCTACCTGGTTTTTTTGCTGCTGTTCATTACCCTGATCTTCCTGTTTTACATAATTAACTGATGTTGAGGAGCCAGGATTATGTTCTTTACTAGTTGAAGACTGCCAAGGAACGGGGTTCTGTTGCATGCCTGGAGTGCTTGTAAATTGAGACAGAGATCCACCCTGCCCTCTCTTGAGATCATTATAAGCATTATGCCGCTCAAACTTAGGCACATTCATCATGTTCATGGACTGGTTCACCCCTCCTAACTGAGTTCCACCCATTTGCCTCATTTGTGCATCATGAGATTGTGTTTTGAGAGATGATGCGGATGTATTGACATTTGGCCCAGTATACTGCTGATAATTACCACCAGGATTTCCGTACATATGAAATGATGTTTGTGGGAAGTGAATATGTTGCTGCTGCTGCTTGTTAAGCCCTTGGATCGGAATTGATGAGCGTTCTCCTTCCTGTTTAACAATGCTCGAACCAGAAGACATCCCATGTGAACCTAAATGACGTTCTACCTCTTGGGATTTTTTAGCAGTGTTTTCTACAGCTGTATAAGCAGATTCGGTCTGTGCTTGGACCGTTGAAGATGACACACTGGACAGGTCTGCTTGGCCTTTATGGTTAAGTTGTGTCAATGCTTGGCGATGGTGTTGAGGCACTGAACCTTGAGACTGTAGCTGGAATTGGTTTGGGGTACCCTACAAGTGCAGAAAAGCCAAGTTTTACTTGATCTTGATTCTCGACATTGAAACAAAATGAACTTCAGAAGCACTAAGTTCACCGTATTACATTAAACCTAGTAGATGCTTACCTGCCCGTGCAAAGTAGTTACTGCCATCTTTAGCATCTGATCCCCTACAATACCTCTCATTAACCTCACAAACCCCTCTTTGGGGATTTCATTTTTCTAAAACGACATTGACAGGTGAAGAAATCAGAACAAAAATAGCGCAACAAATTCATTGCTCTTGAGAAAAAGAAAGACCAATACTTTGAGTCAAAACCTACCCTTAGTTTACCGTAAAGAGTTTGAAGTTGCATGGCTCTGTCTTTATCGAGTTGGGGCATAATGACTGGCATCAATAGGGCAAAAGGTACTTGCTTACTACGACTTGCTGTGTTACTTGCCTGTTCTGTGATTGTAGCCTGTTGATTACTCATCTTCTGTAACTTTGCATACTGAGAATCAGTATTATGGGGAGCATTTGTTTCAGAAATCTGAGTCCCAGTTGTTTGGGGAATATGGGGAGCAATTTGCTCTGCATGCCCTTGCAGATGTGTATCTTGAGATTGTTGATGCTGTGATTGAAGGCGATTAAGTTCTTGCGAGGCAATATTTTGTTGTTGGTGAGAATCAGTGTCAGACCCTTGTTGCTTCGACTCCATTCCAGATGAAAGTTGAACATGCTGCTGTACAGCTTCTTGGTTTTGTTGATTTTCAAAGCCTGTACGTTCACCTTGGCCGCCACCTTGCCACTGTAGAAAGGACTGACCGGAAGTTTGGCCGTTCCCTAGATGACAGTCCCAATAAGTTTTTTTTTTTTGCTTTCCAGAAGCCATTGAAAAATCAAAGCAAAAAGCGAGGAAGGCCAATTTTTTCATTAAGAGAGCTTGGGTGCATAATGCCTGCAAGATAGTGCTACGTTCTAATACCCTTTTACATTTTCTTTACAATGATCATGACTCATATCATGCCTAATCATAACGAAGCAAACTAGTAGGATGGCAGAAAGTTTAAGTTAATGTTACTACAGAATTAGCAAATTCGAACTCTATTCTGGTTAGGCTGCCAACTATGAAATATTTATTTAACTACAATCATGAATTGAGAACGAAGATTACCCAACATCATCAGTATGATACTAAAAGTATGTCCAGCAACAGCAAGCCAAGAACAACATACCATAAACTTACTGAAATGGGAATATCTTTTCAATTGATCCAAGTCTCGGTAGTGATATACTATCCAGATTGTTACTCTAGTAATTGCGATAAAACCTACATGCTAAATACTCCCTAATGATTACGATTAAAAACGTCTGTAGTATTGCAGTAGCAGTATAGATTCAACCACCAATGTCTGATTCTAGTCTAACAAAGAGATGAACTTTCAAACTAAAGCTATCTTGCTCAGCTTATGAACTTTTCCTACCCAAAATAAGATAAGCCTCCATCAACTCATAATTTTGCCATTACTGCTAATCACTTCCCTAAAATTTGGATAACCTTTTGTCCCAAGCAAGCAAAAAAAAACAACTTTTCACCACTGTTTCTAGCCAAATAGATAAATTCTCAACCAAAAGGATGTCCCATCTTAGCAGCTAAACTAGTAATGATAAATTAAGGCAAATTGAGATCATACAAAGCAATGAACAATGAAAAATCAGAGAAATTTGGGGTTAACGAGCACCATACCTGCATCAGATTCAGAGGGCTGAGAAGTGGACACATCCCCTTCAATGTCCCTGTTTAGGGCAGCTTGGAAAGCCTCCACATCCGCTCCAGAATGCATAGTTTCGTCCTGTAAACAACCAGAACAGCACAAAAAAGGTTAGGAAAATTCTCCGGAACCCCAATTCGCACGAATCCGGAATCAATTGAGAATCGAGAGAGAAGAGAGGACCTCGTCTTCTTCGAGGAGCTTCATTATGGAAGGGTCCATGGTCGCGACGAAGACGATGAAGAGTGTGGAGGATACGAGAATCGAGTCCCAATGAGGTCTCTGATGCTCGTCGGTGCCGGCGGTAGACGGAGTGGAGGTACGGTGGAGGTTCGGCCGGCGAGTGAGAAGGAGGGAGGTTTGGCTCTCGCTCATTGACTATATGGGTTAACCGTATGTGCTTTCGGACTCAGAATCATATCCGACCCGGTATCTTACGGGCTTTTCTATTTACATCAAAACTTTTCTTTTTGCAAATAAAGTTATTATTTGGAGAACCTAAGAGCATCTACAATGCTCACCGTCGGTATTGGCGAGGAGTTGTTGGCGGTGAGCATTAAAATAATGTTTTTTATCTCCCCGTTAGCTTACCGTCGACGGAAACGTCAATACCGTGCAATGGTAGGTGGTAAGTGCTTTTTTCTTCATAATTTTGCTCACCGTCGGCGTTGAGTGCTGGCGTGGAACTCCCAGACGCTGCTCCCCGCCAGCTCCCAGCCCACTACTTTGGATGCTCTAAGAGAGATACAAGAGGTACTATCGTATATCATCTCTCTTTCATAGAGAAGTTTGTAAGTTTATGAGCTACCATGTTTGTCTCTCTTCGGACCTAATTCAAGCTACAAGAGTGAAATCTCTACATAGAGTTCCTTAAATTTAAGTGTTCCCCCTCGAGTATATAGCTTTTACATCATGGAATCCTTTAAAAGAACTATTAACATGAGAGCTTTATTATGAATACAGTTGTTGGACTAAAATTAGAGAGAAGTTTGTTATTTGTAAGTTTTGTGGTTTCGGTACCATATAGGGGAGGTAGGGATAAACTCCCCGTCGACCACGTATTTTTCTCGAAAGTTTTCATGGGGAAAGACGAGGTTAGTTATCGCCCCTCGCATGACTTGTTAAATCCTCGTGATCTCGTCCATGTCTCTACTGATAGCGTAGGAATCGTTACCCTCTTCCGCCGAGCACGACATCGTGTTTGCGAGAAAATCTTAACGTTGATCCTCCTTGCATTTGTAGCATACTGGAAAGGCCATCTCGACCTTGCACCACAAATTAGAGATGCACCGGAGGCGACGATTTGAAACCCTAGTTCCGTGAATGTATTAGATCTAGTGCTGCCGCCAACCTCAAAGGCTTCGTCCTCCCTCTTCCACTACATCGCCAAGAGTGATCCTCCTAACTCTAGTCTCACGCGAACGTTGAATAACACACAAAACAACCACCACCATGGGTGGCGGAAGAAAGACACTTGTGGTACTTATAACCAAAAGTGGTCAATTACCGGTAAGGACTCCTCTATCAAAGGGTGGTTCTGAAACCTTCATGACAAGGACTCCTCCACAAAGGATGGTCCTGAACCCTTGGTGATGACGAACACGGCTGTAGATGCCGCCCCATTCTAAACCATGACGAGATCAACCATAACCATAACCATAGGGCTTCACCCTGTCTTGGAAATCCTCCGCTACTTGCTGTGCCACCATCAATGACATCCATGCAAGAGAAGATACCTTGGTGGATCTAACTATTCTTTACCGCCAACAATTTGGTATGATGGGGAGGATTCTCACGACTCGTCCTTTACATAAGGAGTTCATGTTGAAGGTCATCTCGAGGGCTTAGGGACGATCGGCTTCGGGACTCGTGATCAAGGACCTCGACTTGGGGGTCTTTTCTTTTTACTTTGGCTCGCAGGAGGCTAAAGACTGGGTCCGCCAAAAGAAACCATGGTGTATTGATGGGTACCCACTCATTCTATGGGACATCGTGGATCCGATGGAGAGGGAGCTTCCTCACATGGATCATTCCCGACTTCAACTATGGGTGCAGGCCAAGGACCTCCTACCACTAGTTCAGACAAAAACAATAAGGGATATCATTTGTGCGGCCCTAAGAGAGTGTGTGGATGTCTCATATGATCAGTGAGGCTCTTGCTGAGGAGGGACGATAAGGGTGCAATTCTAGATAGACCTGAATCGTCCCCTACGAAGGTAATTGGACATGCGTTTTCGGGAGTATTCGGAACCGATTAGGGTTACTCTGACCTATGATTGATTGCCTACCTTTAGCTAAAATTGTGGCCGGATTGATCACGTGGCTCAGGAATATGATTGGGAGACTCCGGGGATACCATAGTTTGACAAGTCACTCCTAGAGATCAAACCAAACAAGTTGGGACATAACTATGCTACTGGTTAGTGTACGGAGGTACCGCCATCCCCAATGGGTCCCCTGGGATTTGCTCCTTTACCCCCAAACACCTTACCTAAGGGTCTCTTGTATCAAGGAAGAAATCCAATAGTAACCCCGGACACCTTACCTAACCTTCGAGGAGGGGATTATGTGGTATGAGATCGGATGGCTCCCCCCGGAGAGAGGGATCTAGTTCACAGACCGGGTCTGGCAGTACTTCATGGACTGCCCCATTTAAGGCAATGGGCAACAACAGAGGATCGCAGGGGAACCACATAAAGATCAGGCAAGAGATGGGAAACAACCTAACTAGTAGGAATGTTATGTACCCAAGACTGCAAGGATTTTTATCCAGAGGGATCCTTGAAGCACACCTATCATCCCCTACTTACTGTCAAGTAAAAGTTCGATCATACTCCTCACGACGAAAAGAGTCATCTCTATGGGATCAAGCAGTATTTAGGCACCATTTTGGAGCGGTTCTCCTCAGCTTGAATTTAAGTTTCAGTTTTTATATGGCTTCATTCAAAACCGAGTTCTTGGTTAATTGTCTCAGTTTTTTTTGATACGCGAGATATTATCACAAATTCCGTCTTCCAAGATGGAAAGCAAGGATAAAATGATACAACCTTAACGAGTATCAAACAAAAACCTTCCCAAATAAAATCAAAACACGAGTGAAAAACGAAACACAAGAAACAACCTGTTAAAATAAAAAGATCCGGTCAGATCTGATAGGACCGAGAGGCCCGCCACCAAGGAAACTGAGACCACTCAATGGTCCCATTGTGCTCCCACGCAATTTAAACACCCCTCATGTTCAAGGAGATGATTTTCACCATAACTAGCTTTGGTCAAGACGAAAGGTGAGGAGATAAACAATCTCCGTCACTCGAATAATAATACTCAGAGTCCTCGTCGTCTAGCTTCAACTTACCCTCTTCGTCTGAAGCAAAATTTGGTACTTGATCCTCCACTAAATCATCATACACTAACGCTTTGCGGCTTAAAGCGTTGGGCTCTGTTGCCACGTTCTCTGCTGATTGATCTTAGTTTTGCTTCATATGTGCGACAAACAGATTTGGTTTTTGAACTTAGGCGTCTGCCTCTGTGACTGGATTCTCCCAAAATTTGCGACCTACTCAAGGTTTGGACTGAGTTTTTGACTATATCAGCAAAAGTCATACACAGATCATCTATAAACGGTAGAGACAAAAAAGAGATCAAACTGGTTACCTGACTCGCTAGCCTTCTCTGGTTCTAACACTCTGCTCAAACTTTCAGGTTTCCTTAGACATAGAACCTCAGAAGCTACAATATCAGTCACTTCCACTTTGAATTCTTGGTTTTGGATGATTAAGCTAAGAACCTCATGAACCTTCACCTTAGAAGACCGTAATAAAATATAATTGGCATCAAGGTCAAGAGAGTTTCCATCACCACCAAGATGTTTCAAGACGTCGGTCAAGATCGGTTCTAAGTCCTTAGGCCTGTCTTTCTCTTTTGTTCTCTTTCCAGCTTTTGAGCTGTTGTCGTTTGCCTCTTCTGTTCTGATTGTAATTCTGTTTGAGTTCATGTTGAGTGGAATAAAACAATTATTTTTGTTGATAAAAGAATACGATATTACAAGATGGAGATAGACACGCACAATACGTAGTTAATTTACGTTGAATCGCAAACTTCAACTTCCTCCGATGGGGGAAGCAACAATTCGCCTAAAGAGTAGCACACTAAGTCTTCGATCTCCGTCAAGCACTTCCTCATCAAATGCGACTTCTTTACTCTAAAAGCTGCTTCTCTCAGCTCCTCCTCCTCAGTTATGGCTTCCTCCAACTCTCTTTCTTTTTCAACTAACTTTCTTCTCAACTCCTTCACCTCTTCGGGTACTTCTCTTATCTTCTTACCAATTTGTGTGAGCTCTTTATCCGCATGCTTATCAGCTTCAAAACCGAAACAAGCATACACCAGTCTTACCAAGATTTCTCTGAGAAATTGAATTTCGAATCCTGCAGCTTTTGCTATGGCAAGCCAAACCCACACTTCCACAAGCAAACTCTTAGTTACATGTGCAACTTTTATTCTGCACATACTTTGTAGAGCTTTACAAAGTCCAACAAAAAGATATTGTTTCACCTCTGAACTGCATGTGCATTTTGCTCCAAAATTACCATATTTATCTAGTAGAGTTTCTATAATTTCGTCAAAATCGAAAGGCACCATGTATTCTCCTACGCGAACGACATCCTCATACCTAAGACTTTTCAAGGTTGAATGTGCTTTTTCTAGGGTAAAAGCTGAGTCTAATTCTTCTATAAAAAGTTTGAATGACTCATCTGAGTAAAGGGTTCTGTTAAAAAACTCATCATTGTAAGAAATATTCTCACCGACCGAGTTTTTCCATGTTGTCTTCGAAGCGAGTTGAAAGATATCATCAAATTCTTTGTTAACGTCAGTGTAAGAATGTTGTAATTCTTCCTCTAAGCGGAATATGTCTCTAACCTTGGCCTTCTTTCTCTTTGCTTCTTCCTTTAGTTTAATCTCTTGTAACGTGACAAACTTTACATCTTCCGGTTTATTGGTACACAATGCTACAAGCTGACAAGAAGGGTTCAAAATTTTAACATCATCGACGTTTGAAAATGGATGAAAAAGACGATAATGCAATCAGTAACTAACATATATATACCTCAGATTTGACGCAAGCGAGTTGAGCTTCAAACTTACATTCAACACAATAGTAAATACACTCTTTGGACTCCCTTTTGTCCTCGCAAATATCGCAGTAATATTGGTCAGTGTCAAAATTCTCAACGAGGCATGGCATGAGAGTGAGGGGGTGGAGGTGGCTTTCATGTAGGAGAGTGTGTGGCAAACGAAGCCTAGATTCACCAATCTCGAAATCCTGCCTACATGGAGTGCAACGCAAGTAAGAGCTCTTAGTGATGTAGCTTCTCTGCAATAGAGTGACGGGGTGATCGTGTCCAATAAGCTCCAAAGACGGCATGACTAACATGCATTCTAGATCCAAGACGAACGTTTTGTCATCTTTTTTCTGGAACATGAAGCCAATACATTTTTTCGAGCAACAAGCGCATCTAAAGCCCTGGGCCCCGTGCGCGAACACAAGTACAAGAGGATTATCGTGCTGCAGATCATAGCCGGGATGACTAAATGTTAATGATTCCTCGACACTTTCATCCACCGTTGCTCGACAAATACATGCTTCATGGAGAAATAAATGACAATATTGACAACCATAGGTAGGGACTCCATTGTTGAGGATGCACTTCTTGCACCTCTGACATGTCATGTTCTCGTGCATTGGACCGTCTTTTGATGTTAGGATAGGGAGGACAACATTGGTTACAAGGTTGGAGGAAGGACACGGCAAAGAAGAACGGAAGATGCAAGAAAGATGAGCTGTGAACTTATGGCAATCCAAGCAAGCATACACAAGGGTTTGAGTCCAATCCCTTTTATTCTTGGAGCAAACATCACAAGACCAGTAAGACACTATCTGAACAATTGAAAGAGGATGTTGAGGATGGTGCTGCACATCCATTACCAACCCTGGCAGGTAGCAATTGACTCTAAGGCATGAAATATGGTAGTTCAGATTGCACGGTACACAACGAGAAAAACACCTAGGATGGGGAATAATAGAAAGACAGGATTCACAATTCAGTACATCTGTTGAAGAGTATTGATGGACAATGAGAGTAAGGAGATGAGAATGGGAAGGTAGTGATAGGGCGGGCTTTAGAGAGTGAGCGCATTTGACGTGCATCTCAAAGTTACATTTCTCTTCCTCACACTGATAGCTAAAATTGCTAGACATCCAAATGCAACAAGCACTGCACGGTGATAGACTAAATGCATCGGTCGTTCTCCTCAATTTGAGCCGCGGATGGTGAGGATGAAGATCATGACGCTCTACAGTTTCTTCGAGTTCAGCACATGGTACGCATAGATATGCACCGTAGGGTAATCTTCCGATAACTTCGATCCCTTGAGGGTTGCATTCTGATTCTCTACAAGCATACATGACAGTTTTTCTACTACCTCGATGAGACTCCCGGGGGGATCCGGAGCACTTGGATTTACAACAATAGCATGTGAAATCATAGTATCCGCCTCCATCAAGTTGGACCAATTTCAAGGGGTGAGGGTGGGTGAAATGTTTCATAGTTTCCTTCAAATCATCCATATCCATCTATCTACATCAAATCAAGTTAAACCATACATATATATCAGTCATTCATTCACACTCATATTTATTGATAGGGTAAATTATAAATACCTATTTCAAATTTGTATACATAATTTAAAGTTTTTTTTAACCGATACATACACATATATTTAGTTATATAACAAATAACCCAAGATGTCAGCTAACATGATGAAAATGCCCTCAATAATTTTTTGAATATATTTTTTAATAAAAATGAAGTGATTTAATAAGTATATATATACATATATAACAAAAGTGATTTTTGAAATAATTTTTAAAAATAATTATTGAAGTGTAATCGAGGGTATTTTCGTCATTTTTTTATAAGCTAAAAATTTATTAAGCAAATGTTCTATATGGTTATAGAACAAAGCAAGAAAAGATCCAAAACGAACCTTTTCCTTCGACCAATACAACTTCAAAGAGCAGAAGAAGAAACAGAATTAGAAAAACAAGACGTAAACAAGACACCTTGCCTAATTCCTATTCGGATTCAAACAGGTAAACCGGTTAGAAACCGGAACGGGGGATAGGGCAAGATCATAAGACGGCTCCGAAGTCTCCCTGTCCTTACTTCCCTCGGAAACGCGAGTTAAAGAACAAAGATCAACAACTTTTCTGCCAACTTTCGAGCTAAAACTCCAGTTACCCGAACCATATTTTTTGGTTACATCCACCAAGAATCGCCCCGAAATATCCCCTTTGTCTGCATAAGTCCTGGCTCTTGTCTGATAAACCGTCACTGGTTGCGCAATCACCTTCGCCTGACCCTTCTTAGGACGACCACGTCTCTTTGGCTCAGCCCCCGAGATCGGTTTTTGCAAGGCTTCCTTCCACGGGCTTCCTTGAAAACCAATCTCCAGAGTCAGCTCAACGACTCGCAAAAAGGGGTCCAAATCCGTCTCCATTCGCTTAAAATGGAAGCCAAGCTCAGAACCTCACGGGTTGCCAATTGGGCCTTTCTTGAAGAACCGACGAGCCCAGCAAGCCCACTGGACATACCCTTCCCGACCAGGGCAGTAGCTGCTGTCTGGTAAGGGCCAGACCCATCCTTAGGAAATTCAAGGCCCAAATCATCACGAGGCCCAACAGTTAACCCAGCTACACGAGTCGGAGACGCTGGCAGAGATAAGGTCGCTTCCAAAAAACGCAGCGCGATCAGATCCGGATCAACGAAGATCCGAAACCTTGCTTCAAAATCGAAATTACGCAATCAGAGATCCCTTAAAATAAGGGATCAACTCCTAGCTCGGTGGAGGAAGGAGATGAACAAGGAGGCTTGTCGGACTCCTGCACAATCGTCGCCGGAACTGTTTGTATAAACGACGCCGGACCTGTCTCCGGAAAAGGTATGATCAAGTGAGACTTGACTACACCTCTAGGACACTCCAAACCAATGAATTCTGGCTGAACGAGATCAACAGAGGAAGAAACCAGGGCTTCACGCAAAACAGAGCCTATGCTCTGTTTTTCGTTCCCGGTTGATTCAGTCGCCGGAGAAACCAAAACCCGCTGAGAAAACGCCACAAACAGAATATGCCCCTTCACCTGAGTCCCATTCAAGGCCTCGAGGGCCTGGGACGCAGCCTTGGGCGTCGTATAACGGA
This sequence comes from Erodium maritimum, assembly GCA_963921825.1. Lineage (NCBI taxonomy): Eukaryota > Viridiplantae > Streptophyta > Magnoliopsida > Geraniales > Geraniaceae > Erodium > Erodium maritimum. The sequence goes on from OY997593.1 coordinate 70,387,117, forward strand.
CGAATCCAAAGAACCGTCCTGTCCTGTTCCCTCTCTTCAACAGGGAACAGGATGCTATGTTGCCGAACTCGGAGAACTTGTCCCGAAACCATTCGTCCGACAATGGGTAAGGTAAGTTTCGAACGTAGAGCTCCGTGTCACTCACTACGTATTGGATCGGACGACGTCGACGACGAATCACTGTTCTACCCGTGTCTCCGGTTGGTTCCCCTTTCTTTGAACCATCGCTCACGGGGATAGAAACCGGATCAACAGTAGGCTCACCAGAAGCCGATTCCTGCCTCCCCATCCTTGTTTCAGAAACCGGATGAGTCTTGATCGTCGACGCTCGATGTTGCAACTTCGCCGGCGCACCACCTCCATTGACCGGGCCGACCTTGAGATGCTTCTTTGCCGGATCCACTATGGATCGAAAATCTTTGTACATCGACACCAAAGCCGAACAAAAACCAACAAAATCATCAAGGCTACCGTGAGAAGTTCGGCTGACTTGAGAGCGATGAGAGCGTTTCACCATTTTTTCCATACTATGTATTTTCGTCATTTTAGCTAACGGTTTGGGCTACTAATTTGTTATATAATTAAACATCTGTATACGTATCGATTAAAAAAAACTTTAAACTAAGCATCAGTTAAACACTATAAATTTGAAATAAGTACTTGTAATTTATCCTTACTGATATATATATATAAAACAAAAAAAACATCGGGCATATACATACCTTGGAACTCGTTTCTCTTTGATCCAAAAGTTACTATTTGGTACTTAAAAGAAACCAAATAGAAACCTATGCATGTAATGTGTAACATGAAAAACAATTGAGCCGATGTGATCACAGCAGTCACTAGAAGAACATATATAGTAATGTAAAATTCTTTACTTACATATTGTATCATCTCATGTTGTTTATTTTATCTCCTTTATAATATTCTTTCCTTCCAAATTATAATATTCTTTCCTTCCAAATCAATTTTGTTTCTTTTGCTTTCTTTGTTCAGCTAAATATTTAACTATTCTGTGTCACCCGGGGATATGTCAACTCCAAAATATCTGAGCAAGTTGGATGGAAAGATATTTAATTGATCTCTCTTTGTATTTTTGTTGGTTTATGATGTTGAGTTTCAAGCTAATATTGAGAACAAAAGAAATTAAGAGACAATTGGCTTTGAATTTTGGCGAGTTGCAATTGAGAGTGTCGTGTATTTTACATTGTTAATAACTGATATTTATAACCATTCAAACAAGAAGAAAACTTAGACATGAAAGTAAGTTTTACCTACCCTTACCTACCTATCACCTACCACATACAGAACGTAAAAAACATGTGGTTTGTTGTATCAATCACGACTTGGAAAATGGCTAGTTTACAATTGCTAACATATGATGCTTATCTAGCAAAAAAAGATCCCAACAAAGACGACGAGATGGAAAGAACATTTTGTACATTAACAACTTCAAAATAAATAAACATAATAAGAATTGTGTGCGACAAGACTCCAAACATACAAGTTATAAATGAGAGAAAATTCTCCTTCTTGCTCGCACACTACCGAAAATAATCATATAGACAGGAAAACATGCAGTCTTCGTAGTTTTTTCTTAATAAAAAAAATAAAACAATGTGTGGACTCCAGGAATGACACCAGAAATCGCCAAATCAACAACAAGATCCAAAAGGCTCAAAAGCGCATAACAAATAAAAAGATAAAAAGACAACTACACCTCTCAGAAAGGGGAAAACACCCCGAACTGAGAGGAAGGAGGAAGAACCCAAACATGCTGTAAAGGAGTATCAGCTGGAGACACCAGCCAAGAACTAGGAAACAGAGCTTTTTCTTACGCTTGAATCAGAATAAGCGCCTCCAAACTAGATTCTCTGCAGAATGTTAGATGGATCAGGGACTAGAACTCCCCGGAAGATCCTAGCGTTCTAAGCTATCACAACTGGCGTACTCCACAAATATAATACCATGAAGAGATGAACAAAGTAGGGGTCAAAGGGAGAGCTGAGGAGACACCCCACCATTAGAGAACTAAGGACCATATTTGTCAACCCAACCCCAAGTAATGAGAAGGTGAGAGGTGTCCTCAATGTGTCTACCACACATAGAACACATAGTAGGGATGACCTCAAGAGCGAAAATTCAAGTAAAAGATTGAAACTTAGGAGGATCACCACTTTTCCAAACCGTTGAACCCATCCAACCGAGTATAACCCATCGTTGTTAGAAAATGTATCAAAAGATGTCAAGTTCATGAGAATCCAAAGACCAATTCCAACTGTCGGCGGGAAAAGTTAAGACGAATGCCCAAGAGAAATGTGCAGAGGCCTTCCAAAGAAAGGAGCTCTCTATCTAGATGATGACGACAAAAGTGAAGTTCCAACCAACGTTCATTTTGAGATGAATAACCGACTGGCCTTGCTCCACCAGCAATTAGAAAAGACGAGGGAACAAAGTCGAAAGAGAAAGATTCGTGATCCAGACATCCTCCCAAAAATGGATGAAACAACCAGACCCTAGGAACCAACTGTAAGAACCGCCCCCGGTCGATCCCGATCGAACCGGTGATTTTGACGAAGTTTGACTCTTGGCCGGAAAAGTCAACCGATGACTCCGGGAGTCATTCGGGACCTTTCCGGGACCCAAAAGCTTAGTCGTCGTTACAGTTAGCTTAGTTGGGTCGTTCCCTTTCAAATGTTTGTCTTTGCGAAAAAGTCAAACTCGGGTCAAACTAAGGCTATTTATCGACTAAACCAAATTAAATGGAAGGTGCTGGAATTTATTAAGGGAAAGGTGGCCCCCACTAGGACACTTGTCCATAATGGCTTGGGGGGAGAAGAAATGGGTCTCAAATGACCCATTTGCCCTCATAGTTGCCAAATTAGTAGAAAGGAGCAAGGGGGGCCTTTTGGTAATTGCAACCTTAGGTTATATGACTCAATTTTGGACCAATTCAGCTCTTAATTCTTGGTGTGGCAGAAATCTACAAGGGGATGAGAGAAGAAGAGCTTCCATTGAACCTTGAAGAAGTAGCAAGAAAAAGGGAGCACCTTTGGAGCCATTTCTTCACCAAATCCTCTCAAAAACATCACCATCTTCTTCATCTCATCATTTCCAAGGTAAGTAAACTCTCACAATCTTCTTCCAATCCATTTGAAGTTATGGGTTTCCATGGAAATTGCTTGAACTAGATAGGTTTTGTTCTATTTGTTGTTAGATGGTAGTTTTGATGAAGTTTAAGGAAGGGTTTGGTTAGAAATATTTTGATGGTTGATGTTCGGAGGAAACCCATTTTGGGTATTGAAGTTCGAGGGTTTTGGTGACTGATTTTGGGGTTTTATGGTGTTGAAAATGGAGTCTTTGAAGTAGATTTTCGTGGAAACGAAGTTGGGGAAGAATGGGTTTGAGTCTGCCCAGTTTTGGCACGGAAAGGGCCTCTGGCTGGCCCTCTGGGCGGCACAGTCCGTGCCTGGTACCGGCCCTCTAAGCGGCATGGTCCAGGCTCGGTACCGGCCCTCTGAGGGGCACGGTCCAGGCCGGTTTCCGGATCTGTGGGCTGTCCGAATTGGGCCTTGTTCGGCCCAATTTACCCTTTGGCCGAAGTTTAATTGTTAGGGGTAATTTAGGTAATTCTCTTTAAAACCGACCTTGAATGTTTATTAATTCTATTATTAATTTATGATCCTAGACTTTATTCTCGAGCTCGGAGGAGGAGACTACTAGACGACTTTGGTGATTAAGCGTTGGAGAACGTTTGAGGTAGGGAAGAGTAGTAAATTCCGCTTTTAATCTAAGAATATTAATAGTATGCATATAGGACGATAATAACCGGTAAAGTCTTAGCTTGCATATAGGCTGAGATTAACTAGAATAACCGCTTTCAATTATGGAAATTGTCGTGCTGTAGATTCACATGTGGCCATGTCGAGCCTTAGGATTGATTGTTGGTTGTGTTGATTGTGGTTAATAGTCCTTAAATGTCGGTTTATAGTATGTCCTTTGTTAGTCTAAGAATCATATTAAACTATATGAATTATGATGATTGTGACATGATTGGTTGAGTGAATGTGATATGATTGTGCCTTGTGATATGATCGGGTGAATGATAGACCGATGTGACGTGTTTGGTAAGTTGTGTCGGTAAGCTTGGCTGGTAAGATGAGTTCGGTGTAATGTGTTTTGTTTGTTATTATGTGTTATTGTTTGCTTACTTGCCCCGAGGTGTGTTTTCGGGAAGACCTTTAAGCCGATGTGTGTTTCCGGTATGAGGTATGTTATTGTTTCCCCGAGGGTGTTTCCGGGAAGACACCTAGGCCGATGTGCGTTTCCGGTATGGTGTATTGTTGTTTCACCCCGATGCTACATGTTTCGGGAAGATATCCGACCGAGGGGTGTGCCGGTCCTATATGTTTATTACGTCGTTTCACCCCGATGCTACGTGTTCCGGGAAGACATCTAGACCGATGAGTATTCTTGTATGATATATTTGTTTCACCCCGATGCTATGTGTTCCGGGAAGACATCTAGACCGAGGGGTATTCCGGTATGATGTATTCGTTTCACCCCGATGTTGTGTGTTCCGGGAAGATATCTAGGCCGATGTGCGTTCCGGTACGATATGTTGAGGTCATGTGTGGATCAGAGTCTTGTGGTTTAATTATCTTATATTTCGGTACTCGTGTGTTTCTTTAGTTTGTTTCTACTGACGAATAAGTTGTATTCCTGTCGATCTCTATTTGTGTTGTCTTAACCGAGAATTTTGGTGACGAAGCGGGAGTCCTTTTTTCCTTTTACTACTTTTTCCTACTGAGCGTAATGTTACTACCCGAGAGGAACAGATTATGTCCTTCGGTTAGTACGACTCCTAGGTACGAGAATGGGACTCGAATGACCTAGGAAAAGCCCTTGAGAAGAAGAGTGATGAGTGTTGAATGCGAACGATTGTGTAAACTAGTTTATTATGATTTAATAAAGGAGTTTACAAAGGATACATGGTGTGTCCATGAAGCTCTTGACCTGGTGAGTGGAGTTGTCCAATGACTATGGAGAACTCGTGATGAATGAATTGGTGTCCTATACAATAGAGAGGGGATCTATATATAGGGGAAGGATGGACGAAATCCAAGCCTAAAAGGGATAGGTTTCGGCCAAACAAAAAGGGTTTATGATTCCTAATCCTATTCCCTTGGTTGTGCGCTGATGTCGACTCCAATTTGGAAAGGAATAGGAGTTGGCCGAGTTTGGCAAGGTTTCCTAGTTGATTTAGGGAACCTTGTGATGCTGAGTTGGCTTTAGAGAGCTTTCCTATTTTGAGTAGGAGGTCTTGGACGCGTTCTGGCAACTGGCCGAGTGGAGACGCGCGCAGGGTGGCTTGGGCGCAGAAGGGCGCGCGCGGGCCTGGCTGGGCGCCTAGGCCCTGGGCCGGACCCGAGAGGGCTTTTGGTGCGCGCGGGCACGCTGGGGCCGAGAGGGAAGACGCGCGGCTTGGGCGCGCGCGCTCAATGGTCCTTCCCGTTTTGGAAGGTTGGCCAAAAGTGGCAAGGTGCAAGGCTTTGGGCCTTGCTTGGAGCTGGTGCGCGAGCTTTGGTCCGTGATGGCTTGTGGACTTGGCCCTTTGATGCTTTTGATGACTCCGGTCCTTGGTTAGGATGGAGGAAGGTCTTGAATGGGGCATGGATGCGAAGAACTTGGCTGGCTCGGGTGGGAATGAGCCGACCAAACGGTCACGTCCTAGGGGATCCGTTGAGGATTCTCTAGGACCGTGACAGTAAGCTCACCCCCTCTGTTTTTACTGTTTTACATGTTTCGTTGGTGAGTAGGCTTAGAGGTCTTCTTAGGGCTCGGGAGCTCATTGAGGGTCCGGGTGGTCATATGTAGTAGAGACGTACTTTCTTTTTTCGCACCAAACCTTGTTTTTAGTTATTTGGCTTTGAATTTTGACTCGTATTATCATACTGTTAGTCAGAGATTCATGTTTATTTTGGAACTAAATTCGGAGTTTGATTTCGTATAAATTTAATTTTATTCTTGTTTTTATTATTATTCCTAGTTCACGTCTCGAGTCTGGTCAAAACCGGATTTGGGGCGTGACACAACAAACCTTGGCTGGGCAAAAAAACCTCAAGAAAATGAGGATCTTGAACAATATGACGAAGAACCAAAGAAGATGGGCGATGGGCGAGAAAAATACAAGAAATATTCCACTCGGACTCGATTCAACCATGACGAGCACATAACACCCTCCATCGTAAGGAAGTCTGTTTCATGGTAAACCGCCACCACCACTAAAGGAGGAAGATCTTGTTGACTTCCTCTGGGTTGTGGATATCAATACCCCCTGTGAACTTGGAACGACACTCTCTATGCCAATAGAATTTGGAAAAAACACCCTCGGTCGGAGAGGAAGCCAAAGTAGGCACTATTGGATTATCTCCATACAAAGCAAACATGTTTTGAGGCTAGGAAAACTGACATGTAAACTAAAGTAGACATAATTAACGTCAGGCGACCAACGAAATAAAAAAGGTGAGCTTGCCACACCCCAAACCTTTCCTAAAATTTGGCAATAGTCGGGCTCCGTAAGATACATATCTTGGGTTAGCTTCAAGCTGAAACGCAAGATAAGTGAAGGGGAGGTGACTCAAGTCGCATTTCAAGACCGATGAGAGAGCAAAGCTGGAGGACGAATCAATACCAAAGATTAAAAGTATTGACTTGTCAAAATTGGTTCATAACCCCGTTATCAAATCAAAGAAAAGTAGCTAGAAACGGATGTGATAGAGCCGCAGGGGATCCACCTCGAAACACAACAAAGTGCCATCCGCAAACTAGAATGTTGGATACGCACATGTCAGCTCCAACCCGAACTCCATTGTATAACCTCAATCTAATACCTTGTTCAAAGAACTGATGTAGTCCCTCGAAAGCTATGAGGATAAAAAATGAGTAGATAAGGAACCCCTGACGAATGCCTCGAAGAATGGAAAACTGGGTAGACGATGATCTGTTGATAAGAATAGAAGAGTGACCATTAAGACAAGCAAAAATTCACATAATCCACAAAGACGCAAAACCCATAGCAATCATCACACGCTTAGGATACAACTAATCAACCTTGCCAAAGGATTTCTCGAAATCAAGCTTGACCAAGGTCGCCCGCTTCTTATTACAACGAATGTCATCTAAGACCTCTATCAACTAGTTGGCGACCCTCAATGCAAGCCAACTGAGTATCGACATCCGCTGTTCTTGCGCCGCCGCTGTCCTCCTCCAACCGCCCCTCCCGTCTCCGACCTCAACTTGGTGTTCCAAGGCCCTACCTTCACCTCGCCGATCAGTTCTGCCGGCAAAACCCGGAGATCAGGGATTCTGGGACTCACACGAACCCTAGGGTTTCTTTTGAACCTTCGGGTTGCTTCATGGCTCCGCCCGCTCGATGGATTTGGGATCCGGGAGGAGAGGCGATAGTTTGGGGTATGTATCCACGGCAACCAAAGTCGGGCATCTTTTATTTTGGTTGTATTAGTTTGGTTTACATTTGGATTTTTCATTTTTGCTTTTGTAATCTTGAAATGTCGGTAAGGGGATCTCCTGAGTTAACGTCTGCGACCACACGCAGACTATTTCTACGGATCCATGAGCGCAGGGTGGACTACAGTCGACCTGGAAAAATATCTGGAATCCTGGGCTGTTACGCCCTACCCTGTGTGGTTCACGTTTCACAGTAATGAAATTTCCCAATTACTCGTTTAAAAAAAAACATCCTATTATCTTTATTCTTCCCTTTTTCTTTTTCATATTCTTTGCTTGTAAACGGATATTTTTTCTTTTTCTTTTTCAATGTTATAAAATATTCTCGACAATTAACTATAAATTAACCACTACATTAAAAAACAACAATTATAATTACAAGTGAACTAAATACATATACAAGATCATTAACGAAGAATTACAATCATTTTCTAGAGGAAGCAACAACTCGACTATAGAGTAGCATACTAAGTCTTCGGCCTCCGTCAAACACTTTCTCATCAGATGTGACTTCTTTAGTCTAAAAGCTTCTTCTCTCAGCTTCTCCTCCTTAGTTCTGGTTTCCTCCAACTCTTTTTCTTTTTCAGCCAACTTCCTCCTCAACTCCTTCATCTCTTCGGGTACTTCTCTTATCTTCTTCCGAATACGCGTGAGCTTCTCATCCGCATACTTATCAGCTTCGAGACCAAAATGAGCATACACGGCTCTTTCCAAGATTTCAAAGGCAAATTGAATTTCGAACCCTGCAGCTTTTCCTATAACAAGCCAAGCCCACCATTCCATGAGGAAACTCTTTTGTATGTGCACGACTTTTGTGTTATACATACTTTGGAGAGCTTTACAAATTCCAACGAAGAGATATTGTTTTGCCTCTAAACTACATGTGCATTTTGCCCCAAAATCACCGTAGTTGTCGAACAATGTTTCAATAACTTCGTCAAAGTTGAAAGGGACCAGGTATTCTCCCACACTAACAACATTCTCGTACCTAAGACTTTCTAAGGTCGAACGTGTATTTTTCAGGGTAGCTGCTGAGTCTAGTTCTGTTATAAAAAGTTTAAATGACTCGTCTGAGTAAAGAGTTTTGCTAAGAAACTCATCATTATAAGAAGGATTCTCACCAACAGAGTTTTTCCATGTTGTCTTGGAAGCGCTTTGCAAGATATCATCAAATTCTTTGTCGACGTGAATGTAAGAATGTTGCTCCTCAAGGCGGAATATGTCTCTAACTTTGACCTTCTCTTTCTTTGCTTCTTCCTCTAGTGTAATCTCTTGTAACGTGATAAACTCGATATTTTCCGGTTTATTGGCACATAGAGTTGTAACCTAATAAGAAGGGTTCAAGATTTCACCGTTATGGCATGTGAAAGTAGTTGAAAAAGATAATAACAAGATCGAAAACTAACATATATACCTCAGACTTGACGCATGCGAGTTGAACTTCAAAATTACATTCAACACAATAGTAAATGCACTCGTTGGGTTCTCTCTTGTCCTCGCAAACATCACAGTAACATTGCTCAATGTCAAAATTTTCGACGAGGCATGGCACAAGCGTGAGGGGATGGAAATGGGATTTATGTTGGAGAGTGCGCGGCAAACGACACGATTCACTGATCGGGAAATCCCTGCTACATGGAATGCAACGAAAGTAGGAGCTCTTAGTGGTATTGCTCCTCTGCAATAGGGTGACAGGGTGATTGTGTCGAAGGAGCTCCAAAAACGGCACGACCAACATGCATTCTAGATCCAAGACAAACGATTTGTTATCTTTTTTCTGGAACATGAAGCCAATGCATGTCTTTGAGCAACAAGCGCATCTATAACCCATAGCCCCGTGCGCAAACACAAGCACGAGAGGACTTTCGTGCTGTAGATCATAGCCGGGATGGCTAAATATTAAAGCTTCCCCAAGCTTGTCATCAACCACTGTTGCTTGATGAATACACGTTTCATGGAGAAATAAATGACAATATTGGCAACTATAGATGGGGACTCCATTGTTGAGGATGCACTTCTTGCACCTCTGACATATCATGTTCTCGTGCAATAGACCGTCTTTTATCACCAGATCAGAGACGACAACATTGGTTACAAGGTTAGAGAAAGGGCATGGCAGAAAAGAACGGAAGATGCAAGAAAGATGAGCGGTGAAGTTATTGCAATCCAAGCAAGCATACACACGGATTCCAGACCAGTCTATTTTATTCTTAGAGCAAACATCACAGGACCAGCAAGAGTCTGTCCGAGCTAGTGAAAGAGGATGTTGAGGGTGGTGCTGCACATCCATTACCAACCGTGGGATGGAGTCGTAGACTCGAAGACACGAAATATGGAAGTTCAGATTGCACGGTACGCAACGAGCAAAAATCCTAGGATATGGAATAACAGAATGGCACGATTCGCAGTTCAGTACATCGGGATGAAAAGCATAATCAACAATGATAGAAAGGAGATGAGAATGAGAAGGTAGCGACAAGGAGGGATTTAAAGAGTGAGCACATGTCACATGCATCTCAAAGTTGCATTTCTCTTCATCACACTGATAGCTGAAGTTGCTGCTGAGCCGATTGACACAGGCGCTGCACTTACTATCTGAACTATAACTACTCGTCGATCTCCTTAGTTTGAGCGGTGAATGTTCGGGATGAAGAGTGTTATTACGCTCTAAACTTTCTCCGAGCTCAGAACATGGTACGCATAGATATTCACCGCGGGGAAATCTTCCGATAAGTTCAATCCCTTGGGGGTTGCATTCTAATTCTCTGCAAGCATACATGACATTTTCGGTACTACTTTCACGAGCTGACCTCCAGCGGGATGTGGAGCACATGGATCCACAACAATAGCATTGAAAACCAAAGTATCCGACTGCATCAAGTTGGACTAATTTCAAGGGGTGAGGGTGGGTGAAATGTTCGATAGTCTCCTTCAAATTACGAGTACTTACGTACCTTGTAACCAAAGTATCCATTGATCTACAACAAATCAAGTCAAAGAACGGTATATATTAATGGGATAACACCAAGATCTAACTATTAAAAGAATGTATCGTTCAAAAACTAACTATAGACTTGTTAGTCGACCAATTTGACAATGTAGACTTAAGGTAATTACGTAAAATAACATTTTCCGTTAAAAATAACTGAAAACGTTAGGAAAAACTCTAAGAACTAACTGTCATATGACTATTGAACTCAAAAACTAACGGTAGACTTGTTAATTTTTTAAGTTTTTCCTAACTTTTCTATCATCTATTGTGGAAAATATTAGTTTGCGTAATTACCATAAGTCTACAGTGTCAAATTGATCGACTAACAAGTCTATAGTTAGTTTTTGAATTCAATAATCAAATGACCGTTTGTTTTTGGAATTTCTTCTATACTAATTGCTTATTAATATTTTCATACATCTACTAACATATCAAACAAAAGAAATAACATTGTAATATATACAGTACGTACCTTGTAACTCGTTTCTCTTTGATCCAAAAGTTACTATTTATACTTGAAAGAAATTAAATAGAAACTTATGCATGTGATGTTCTGATAATGTTCAAGATGAAAAACAATTGAACCGATTTGATCAGAACAATTACTAGTCGAACATATATATATAGTCGTATAATTCATTGCTTATATATTGTACAATCTCATGTTCTTGTCTTTTTTATATCCTTAATAATATTCTTTGCTTCACAACTATTTTTCTTAGTTAAAAATGTTTTTGAGAACAATTTTGTTGCCTTACAAGTCTGTAAAAGGATATCCCAACAATTTATATGGTCGTGATTCTTTACTTATTGTACATCTTAATTAGATTCTTCCCTTTTCTCTCTCTCATCTGTACTACTCCGCTTCGAAATCATTTGTGTTTCTTTTGGTTTCGTTATTTTCCTTTGGATTAATTGTTGAAACTCACCCTTATGTATTGGTCACCAACATTATGGTATCCTCCTTTTCAAAATGACATTTGCGGTACCTTATCTATTGGTCATGCGATTCCGTTAGAAAAAGTGGACGGTAAAATGCCGTTTTTTTCCATTCCGTTAGTCATATGACCTCAAGTGTCATATAATGGATGGTAAAATGACGTTTTTTCCTTCGTTATTTGACTTTTATACATTTTATAAGGAACATTACCATTGCACCCTCGTTGTTGTTCCTTATAAAATATATAGAGGTCAAATACTTAAGGGAAAAAAACGTCATTTTACCATCCATTATTTGACACTTGAGGTCATATGACTAACGGAATGAAAAAAAACGGCATTTTACCGTCCATTTTTCCTAACGGAATCGCGTGACCAATAGATAAGGCACCGCAAATGTCATTTTGAAAAGGAGGGTAAGTGTTCGTGACCAATACATAAGGGTAAGTTTCAACAATTAACCCTTTTCCTTTGTTAGACATATTCTTGATAGAAACGATTGGATGGACATATATCTAATTGATCTCTCTTTATTAAGGAACGAAAATATATTAATGAAAACAACGACATGTTAGGATTACGAATAATGAGTGGTAGGTTGGGCTTTACTTTGGTCCTGTTTTTTTATTCGAGACTATTATGTGTAAGGAGAAGAAATCAAATAGAAATCACTCATTAACGTAAAAACTGTGTGAACCAATCCAAGTCATTCATTTTAAGAATGGATGGATGAGATGCAATTGATTTGTTGACTTGTTGACTACAAAAAAAAACAGCATTTTTTAGTAAGTGGTAAGGGCTTTTTAGTAAAACCATCATATTTTTTTTACCAATTCATTAATTTAATTTTTCCCGTTTCGTTTGAACTCCGATTGACTTCAAACTTGCGCCATTAGTTTTGTTTTTTCAAGGGCTTTCTATCAAGATCAGTCATGAATATATTTTTATGCAAGATTTTTTTTTATATTTCGGGGCTGATTTTTAAAAAAAAGTTAAGTCTGGGTAATTTTTATCAACACTATACACTAGGTTTATCAACACTATACATTGGGTTTATCAACACTGAACACTAGTTTTATCACCTCATTTTCCAAAATCGAACATGATTTTTATCACATCATCACATGTTTTTTTATGAACACTAAGCACTAGTTTTATCAACACTAAACACTATATTTATCATTAAATTACATGTGTTTTTATCATCTCATCACATGTTTTTTTTTATCCACACTAAACTCTAGGTTATCACCCTTATTAATTTTTATCAACACTATACACTGGGTTTATCAACACTATATACTGGGTTTATCAACACTGAACACTAGTTTTATCACCTCATTTTCCAAAACCGAACATGATCTTTATCACCTCATCACATGTTTTTTTATGAACACTAAGCACTAGTTTTATCAACACTAAACACTATGTTTATCATTAAATTGCATGCGCTTTTATCATCCCATCACATGTTTTTTTTTATCAACACTAAACTCTAGGTTATCACCCTTATTTCGGGGTTGATTTAAAAAAAAAGTTAAGTCTGGGTAATTTTTATCAACACTATACAATGGGTTTATCAACACTATACATTGGGTTTATCAACACTGAACACTAGTTTTATCACCTCATTTTTCAAAACCGAACATGATCTTTATCACTTCATCACATGTTTTTTTTATGAACACTAAGCACTAGTTTTATCAACACTAAACACTATGTTTATCATTAAATTACATATGTTTTTATCATCCCATCACATGTTTTTTTGATCAACACTAAACTCTAGGTTATCACCCTTATTTCGAGGCTGATTTAGAAAAAAGTTAAGTCTAGGAAATTTTTATCAACACTATACACTGAGTTTATCAACACTGTACGCTGGGTTTATCAACACTGAACACTGGGTTTATCACCTCATTTTCCAAAACCGAACATGATCTTTATCACCTCATCACATGTTTTTTTATGAACACTAAGCACTAGTTTTATCAACACTAAACACTATGTTTATCATTAAATTACATGTGTTTTTATCATCCCATCACATGTTTTTTTATCAACACTAAACTCTACTTTATCACCCTTATTTTTAATTGAATATGATTTTTATCGCCTCATTATCTGTTTTTTTATCACCCCAACACAAGTTTTCTATCAACATTTAGCACTAGTTTGACACCCCGATATAAAAAATTTATTAGTGAAGATTTATCAACACTCAACATTGTTTTTATCACCCCAATATAACTTTTTATTTTCGTGCTTCAAAATATATTCATGACTGATCTTGATTTAAAGCCCTTGGAAAAAGAAAAATATTGGCGCAAGTTTGAATCTAATCAGAGTTAAAACGAAGCGGGAATGATTAAATTAGTGAATTGTTGAACAAAAAAAATGGACACTTGTCCACATGGCACAATGTTATTACAATTATGCCATGGTTTGTGTGAGATAGGAAGAAAGTGACATGAGATTTGGTGGAATTGGGGTGATGATGTGGCATTATGGTGAATGTTGGATCTAAATGGTGTGTGGTTAGGATTGGTTCGCACAGTTTTTAGGATAAGAGGGGTTTCCATTAGATTTCTCCTCTATGTGTAGGTTACCTTGAATCTATTTTGGACTGGGGCATCTATACAACTGGGTTGATTCATAAAATAAGTCGGCATTTTTTAGAATAAGTGATAGTTTTATTAATAAAGATAAAAGAGTCGTCGTTTTATGAATTTAACTATTGTCGTGCAAATTGAGTGTAAAAGAAAAAAACCCTCTCGTCGAACTCTAAGGTTTTTCATTCATTCTCGTCGTCCCCATGAATCCACCTTTCTGTTCACTTTCTGCGCCGAATACCACCGATCCTCACCCACTCCACCCCCTCCATCTTTGCGGTCAGACATGAACCTGCCTTTGGTCTCGTCCTCTCCAGCTCGTGCTTTGCGCGAAGATGCCTCGCAACAGACGAACTCCTTGTAGTCGCGGTCTCCTCACTTGGCCGAGACCCCATTGAATGAAATCCACGGGGATTATCGGCCTCGCCTTCTAGGCGAACCCCAAGCGGCGGCCTGGCCGGCTCTACGATTATCACATGCAGAATCGGGGGAGTCGAGGTCCCGAGTTGTGACAACCACTCATCAAGTCACTTCGGCCATGGTTGTGGTCATTCCGACAAGGATGGCCCAGACTCCTTCCAGATCTGAAGCGAGGAGGCGTCTATCGGTGTCGGATTGGGAAGATGATGACGTGGTGCTGGACCATCAGCAGGTGGACGAGGAGGAGACAAAGGATCCACAAGTGTGGGCCCAACAGCCTCCTCTGGATCAATGAGGAGCCCTGACGATGGAAGGAAGGTTAGACGATGGCCTATTCCCCCAGACCCGGGATGGACAGTACTGGGTCGTCTCTGGAAAGCCATGTTGTCACGCCCCAAATCCGGTTTTGCCCGGACTCGAGACGCGAACTTAAAATAAGAATAAATAGAAGGACGAATTAAAAATAGATAAACCTCAAGATATAATAATAAACTAAAATGGGAAAGTCTACAGCTCATAAAACCAGTACATAAGGTTTATTTTAAAAACAACTGCACGTCTCTAGACCTACTAGACAAGACCCTCGCCAGCTCCCAAGCTCAGCTATGTCCTGCTAACACAATCCCGCTCAACACCTGAAAAACAACAAGGTAAGGGGGTGAGCTTTCGCTTAGTAGGAAAAATAGTTAAAGTAATGAACATCGGCTCACCACCACGAGTAACCGTCCAATTAGGGCATACTAGTACAACACAACTAACTGCCAAACCGGGGTTCATAGCCAAACTTACAACACGCTCAACTACCGCTTTCATACAATAAAACATTAATCAAACAACAAACGTATTGCACACAAAAGCAACCAGCACACCTCCCGTACCGCAGTCCCCGAACTCCATCATATCATACCGGAAAGTCATCGTATCATCTCGGATTTCCCCTCGGTCCAAAGGAGACACATGCGTCGGGGCGACCGGAAACGTTCCCTAGGAACGCATCTCATCGGAGGGCCCGGAAATGTCCCCAAAGGACCATAGATCATCAGGGTAGAAACACGACATGTAGGCCCAACCACGACCTGTAGGTCCAACACGACCCGTAGGCCCAATACGACCTGCATGCCCAATCACGACCCGTAGGCCCAATACGACCCGCATGCCAAATCACGACCCGTAGGCCCAATCACGACCCGTAGACCCAATACGACCCGTAGGCCCAATCACAATTATCGGCCTAGATGTCCTACACCGGCATACCCCCTCAATGTAGGCATCGTACCGGAATAACAAACCGGGTGACCGCGCATACGTGGGACCAGATCATCGACCTAGGTACTACCCCACACCGGCACACCCCCTCGGTGTAGGTACCGTACCGGAATACCATCCTCTTGGAACACACATCAAGATAATGTCACACATCGCAATGTCACAGATCAAGCACGGATCAACAAGCCCAACAATCTTATCACAGTTACACCACATGTCGGTCTATCACTCACCCGACCATATCACAACCAATGATTCACATCATAACAATCATGGCACACTTGCCCACCCATAGCAACAACATGTCACACCGAATATAATAGGTCTTTAATCTTAATCTTATCGACACTAAGTCACACAACATGCATCTCAAACAAGATCAGGCATTTCAATCAACACACAACCTAAGGCTTGACATGGCCATTCTACCAGCACGACAATTTCCCAGAATATTGAAAGCGACTAACACTAGTGAATCACATCCTACATGTTACTAAGACTCGTCCGGTTATCATATAATATAAACGATCGTTCCAGTTTTATAATCACCTAACATGCAAACTAGTAACTTTCCGTAATTAGACCGGTATTCGCTACTTTCCCTACCTCAAGAAGAACCAACAGATACGTCTCCTAGCTGCTGACGTCCGGGCCTACCTCCGGTCTTCTCCACGATCGAGGTCCAAGCTTAGTTTTAACAAATAAGGACGGTAATCAACCCCGGTCCAATCCGTAACAGTCCTCTAATTTTATCAAGTAAGTCCGATGCGTTTTTCCTTTTCAAAACCTTTAAATTCTCAATTTTTAAACTATTTAAATTAATTAATTCTGCCCGACCCGGATCCGAAACCCGGAACCCAGCCCCAGACCCGACCCAGACCCGGCTCCGACCCGAGTCCGAACCCGAGTCCAGACCCGGTCCAGTAACTTGGGCCGGCCCGAAGTCTGGTCTGGCCCGAGATCCGTCCTGGGCCCAAGGCCCGAGCCTCGCCTGGCCTGAGTTGGATACGAAGCGGGGTTAGGTTTTTGGCTCCACCATCGTCGGTGGCGCCGTCAGGGAAGAAGGAAGGAGGCAGCGGTGCTCGGGAATCGATTTCCCTTCGCCGATCCGGCGAGTACTCTCCGGCAACCAGTGCCCTTCGAGGGCTCATGCCCTCTCAGACTCACTCGAGCTCAGACGGCTTCACGGCGGCGCAACAGTGAGCGAGGGGGAGAGCTTCGGACGGTGGATCTGGTCTGTTCTCCGGCGTGGGGTAGGGTTTGTCGCGACGGGTTGCTCGAAGGGAGGTCTCGCGCGTGCGAGTTTCAAAAGGAGGAGGTGGTCAGGGAAGACGGAGAAGCCGGCGCGTCGTTTACCTGCTGAGATCTCCAGCGAGCGACGACGACGACACGGCTGGGTTCGAGGGGAAGCGGCGAGAGAAGAGTGAAGCTCGCCTCGGGATGTGTGCGCGTAATGAGGACGAAGAGTGAACAGTTGTAGGGTTTTGAGTGTAGCGAGGCAACCGAGTGGGCTTGAGCGAGTTGGGCTTGAGCTCAGCGTGAGCTTGGTCTGAGTGAGACGGGCCTGGTCCCCTGACTGGCCTAGTCTGGCATGCTTCCTTTTTTTTTCCTTTCTTTTTCTTTTTCTTTTGCAATTCTTCCAAAATCCAACCCGTTTTTCAACCTCGACGTTCTAATCGAACAAAATTTAAATCTTGATCCTTTAAACCGGGGCGGTCTTTGCACATGTGCACAACACATGATCTTCCTCTTCTTTTTATTACTGTATTAGTTTGGATGTTTTTCCTTAGTCTGTTTGTTTGGACTTTTAGTTTTCTGCACTGTTTGTTTGAAATGTCAGTAAGGGGATGTCTTGAGGTAGTGTCTACGATTTAAAGTAGACTGTTTCTACGGGTCCATGAGAGTCGGGTTAGCTACGGTCAGCCCGGACAATATTCTGGAGCTCAGGGTTAGTACGCCCTACTTTGTATGGTTTATTTTTTACAGCAATGCACTTCTCCAGTTACTCGGATGTAGGATGGTCTAAGAGCCAAAGATGAGACGAGACCCACAACGAATCCAAGGCCGAAAACACTTCCCAGAGTAGATCAGAACTCATCGAAAATGACAAGAAAGAAACATACTAGTCAATAGAAAAGGATCTGAGACAATCTAAACCCAGAATGCCATAAAGCTTCCTACACCAGATCTGTAAATATTGACCCGCCACGAGACGGTAGTTGCGGCGACAGTGGGAGTAGGAACCACAACGAAATTTCGACGAGGGCATCACCGACAAGAAGACTTCCCCCAAGCTCATAATTACAAATTTGTCCAAACCTCACCGAGGCAGAAACGCGGCTTAAGGAAGCACTGGTCGGATGAGGAAAAAGGACATACTAGGGACGACAACCTCCACCCGACACCAGAAGAAGACGAGCAGATCTGATCCATAAAATGACCAAAGGAGGAAGAAATCCGAACCAGAGAAGAAGAATGGATGAGATGAAGAAGGAAGCAAAAGGGGAATGAAAAAGAAAGAGTGGCATAAGGTTTTATCGACGACCACCTGGCCAGTAGCGGCCAGGGCTACCGCTGCTGGTGACAACGAAGAGAAGAAATAGGGTACTAGAAAGGGGGTGTAGAGATGATTTTTTGGGACAAAAGTTGCGACTTAAAAGAGTCATGTGTTCTACGAGAGGAAATTCCAACGACACCCTTCCATATTCCATATATGCATGACTCCATATTTGAGCACAATATTTATAGACATCGATCCATGATGACATCAGCTTGTGTCAAGACAAGAACCACACACAAAGGAATTATGGTGACTTTAAGGTCAGAGGACCAACTCGTACATTCGTAAATGAAAATACTCACGTTTAAGTTTATTGGGTACTCTCAATGTGGGTCATCCAATGGAAATGCTTATTAACACTTGTTATATGGACTAATATATCTATATGGATAATTAGTAAAATTGTGATCATAACTAATCATCATATAAGTCCAACTATCGGATTAGACTAAAAACGATTGAGCAACTCACTCCTTTTCTCCCAAGAGTTCTACTATCGGTTGTAAACTTATACCTTAGAAAGAATAATATATCCAAGTTTTTTACAGTACAACGTATAATAATGAAAACTCTTGTTATTTTATTAATCACAAACGGCTACATATGTAATACAAATTTTTGGTTATCATGGGGCACAAAACCCAACATGTTGATCGAGTGGTTGTTATGAGAGGGAGAAAAAAAATTGATTCTATACCACGATCGGAGAGAGATAAATGTCGGAGGTGTTGGGAGTCTAGAAGCGTTGAGAAAATCATCTTTTGGAATCACCATGACTTTCAATCTAGTTGAAGTTAGCAATGATTGAAGATAAGTACTTCAACCATATGCAATCGTGATCTTAACATGATTAGAGATGCATATTAAGACTTACATAAACTTCCTCCGATGGAGTAAGCAACAATTTACCTACAGAGTAGCATGCTAAGTCCTCTGCTTCTGTCAAACACTTACGCATCAAATGTGACTTTTTTGCTCTAAAAATTGCTTCTCTCACCTCCTTATCTTCATTAATGGCTTCCTCCAATTCCCTTTCTTTCTCATCGATCAAATGCTCCAGTTTTCTTCTCAACTCCTTCACCTCTTCGGGTACTTCTCTCATTGTCTTACGAGCTCTTGCGAGTTTTTCATCTGCATATTTGTCAGCTTCGAGACCGAAATAAGCGTATCCAACTCTTTCCAATATTTCAAGTGCAAATTGAATTTCGAACCCTGCTGCTTTTCCTATAGAAAGCCAAGCCCACCATTCCATGAGAAAACTCTTTGTTACGCGCTCCACTTTTGTGTTATACATACTTTGGAAAGCTTTACAAAGTCCAACGAATATATATTGTTTTGCCTCTGGACTATATGTGCATTTTGCTCCAAAATCCCCGTATTTGTCAAGTAGAGTTTCGATAAATACGTCAAATTCAAAAGGGACCAAGTATTCTCCCATGCGAACGACATCCTCGCACCTAAAACGTTTCAAGGTTGAACGCGCTTCTTCCAAAGTTGAAGTTGAGTCGAATTCTTCTATGAATAGTTTGAATGGCTCATCCGAGTAAAACGTTGTATTTATAAACTCATCATTGTACGAAGGATTCGACCCGATAGAGTTTTGCCACGTTGTTTTTGAGGCTATTTGAAAGATATCATCCAATTCTTTGTCAACATCAATATAAGACCGTTGCAATTCTTTCTCCAAACTGAAAACATCTCTTATTTTTATCCCATTTTCCTTTGCTCTTTCTTCTTGATAAATCTCTTCTAACGTAATAAACTTAACATCTTTGAGTTTGTTTGCGCCCGGACCTAAAACCTGATCATAAGTGTTCAAATAACACATGTTAATCGTTATTGACATATGATTTTTTTTAAAGGGGAAACCATTGTTCTTAAACTATTTTGAGCTTTGTTTTCGCGATCCTAACATGAGTTTATCTTTCGTTGCATTTCCCAACTACGACCTTTACATTTTTTTGCACGGACTATCGTTTGTCGTTAAAATTAACTGGAGCGTTAGTTTTGGATGAAAAAAGACAGAAATGCCCTCGACAAAAGTCAATAACCTGAAGTTGGACTTGACCTTTTTTTGCACATCTCAACTATGACTTTTCCATTTTTTTTGGACAGAATAACATTTTTTGCTGAGGGCATATTGAACTTTTCCTATTCAAAACTAACGTCCCCGTTAATTTTGACGACAAACGATAATACGTGTAAAAAATGTAAAGGTCATAGTTGGAAAATGCAACGAAAGGTAAATCTAGGATTAGGATCGTGAAAACAAGCTCAAAATAGCCTAGGAACCATGGTTTCCCTTTTTTGAAATCGGTATAAGATAATAACAAAATACCTCAGACATGACGCATGCCATATGAACTTCAAACTTGCAATCAACACAATAATAAATGCATTCGTTTACGTCTCTTTTGTCTTCGCAAGCGTCACAATAAGATCCGTCAGCATCGTTGTTTTCCACAAGAAGTGGCACTAGAGAGAGGGGATGGAAATGACATTCATGTACGAGAGTGCGTGGAAAGCGACATGCTGATTCAGTGATGCTGAAATCCTCGCGACATGGAATGCAACGCAAGTAAGAGCTCTTAGTGAGGTCGCTCCTCTGCAAGAGAACGACAGGGTGAGAATGCCCGATGATCTCCAAGGACGGCACAACCAACGTGCATTCTAGATGCAACACCGTCTCTTTGCATCTTTCGTCTTGGAAGACGAAGCCAACACATAACTTGTTGCAACAAGCGCACTTAAGGTTCTCGTATCCGTGCGATGCCACAAGTACATGAGGACGTTCATGGTGATTTATAACTATTTTTCTCCCCTCCATCCCCAATTGTTGTTGCAGCCAAGGTAGAGTACATGATTCGTGAGTAAAGAAGTTGCAGCATCGGCAACCAAAGAGCACGGACTGTGCATCATTTATGAAGCCCTTCTTGCACCTTTGACACACCGTTGCCTCGTGCGTTGGACCGCCTTTTGTTAACAGATCAGGTAGAACAACATGGAATACATGGTTGGCGAAAAGACACGGCAAAGAAGATTGGAAGACGCATGAAACATGAGCGGTGAAGTTATGGCATTCCGAGCAATCATAGACAGGGGTTTCAGGAAAATATCTTTTACCGCAAACATCACAGGGCACATAAGGAATCCCCTGATTCAGGGAAAGAACATGTTGAGGGTGGCCTTGCGGGTACATTACCAACTTCGGTATAGAGTAACTGTGTTCGCCCGAATAACCGCGTCTTTGGCAATAAACATAGGGGCAATAAACATGATAGTTCAGATTGCAGGGGACGCAACGAGCAAAAGAATAAAGTTCTTTGATGGTAAGACCACAAGATTCGCATTCCCAACGATCATAACCTCCCAGCATAGGCGCGCGCGCAAAGAGCACGAGGGGATGAGAATGGGAATAAGGTAGTAGTATTGTGGGTTTAAGGGAGTGAGCGCATTGGACATGCAACTCAAAGTCACACTCTTTTTCCTCACAGCGAAAGCTGAAGCGGCCGAAGATCCCAGTACAACAAGCGTTGCACTCGCTGATTCTACCATACGACCGTTCCATCAGTTTGATCCGCGGATGGAAGGGATGAAGATCATGACGCTCTACACTTTCTCCGACTCCTGCACATAACAAGCACAGATAGCCTTGGCATTCTGGTTCTCTGCAAGCATATGCGACATCTTTGCTCCGGCATTCCCCCCTGATTTTGTACTTGGATCCACAACAGTAGCATTGAAAAGAATCGTAATATAGAGAGACAGGTTTGAGCAGTTTCAAGGGGTGAGGGTGGCTGAAGTGTTTGATACTCTCCTCCAAATCATCTATGGCCCTCGATCTACGTACATCTTCATCTACCCATTAACCCAAATCAACTTTATAATCAACATATATTAAGGGAAAAACCTTGTTTTTGGCCAATATATTTGGCACTGTTTTGATGTCTGTACTATATGCGACCTTTATTTTCAAGGCTTGTAATTCTTGTCGGTGATTTTTAGTTAATTTTAAAAAAAGGGAAATCATGCCCTCAACAGAAGTCCATAATCTGAACTTGGGCTTGACCTTCTTTTGCAGTTCCCAACTACGACCTTTTCATTTCTTGCACGGAATAACATTTTTTGCTGAGGGAATTTTGGACTTTTTCCATCCAAAACTAACGCCCCCGTTAACTCTAACGACAGATGATAGTCCGTGCAAAAAATGGAAAGGTGATAGTTAGGAAATGCAACGAAAGGTAAACCTAAGTTAAGATCGCGAAAACAAAATTTAAAGTAGGTTAGAAACCATAGTTTCCTCTTTAAAAAACGATATCCTATTTTTAAATTTTTTATCATTTTGTGAAAATTAAATAAAATCATTAATATGACTTAAAAATAAAGGTCGCACATAATCAATAAATATTAGGCAAACTTTGTCCACATGTCGAAATAATATTTATCCCTACATTAAGTTGTTACTCACACATTCATACTTGGGGTAATCATGGGTCCTAGCTCATTTTAAGCTTTGTTTTGACAATCATAACTGGGTTTGATCTTTCTTTACACTTCCCAACTATATTTGAATTTTTCTTTGCGAAAACTAACAATTTTCGTCCTTTTTAACGGATTCCGGTAGGTTTTTGACACGTGTTGGTCACGTGCACAACATCATTTTTTTAACGGAATCGTCAGAATAGACAGAAAATGTTAGTTTGCGCAAAAAATGGATATGTCACCATTGAGAAGTGCAAAGAAAGGTCAAAACCAGTAAAAATCGCCAAAACAAACCACAGGGGTTAGGACCCGTGGTTACCCTTCATACTTTCATGCGTATACAAAACAAACATAAACAACATAGCTATATAATATATGTACGTACCTTTTAACTCGTAACTCATTGATCCAAAAGGTTTAGACTTAGCTAGAGATCAGACTGAAACTTGTATGAATAAGTCCACGATGGTCACGCCATCTCTTATATATGAACAATAATTCCTTGCTTATTGTATTGTCTTATGTTCCTACTTTTTTTTCTCCTTTATAATATTCTTTGCTTCCAAATTCCGATTCATTTTTCTTACTTTCATATTTTTCTTTTTTTACCGACATCGTCTCTGAGTTTCTCTGAAACCCTAGACTTGGTTTTGGTTGGAGGGAATGGAGAACGACCGACTTTCTTCTCTCTCTATGGATCCGGAGGTGTGGGACAATCCGGAGGAGGCGTTGTCGGTGGAGACGCTGTCGATGATGGAAGGTGCAGATGCAGCGGCGGCTGCGGCTGGAGGGGCCGTGACCGTGGAAGCGGGAGGGGTTGCAGGATCTAGCGCCCCTACTCGAGCAGTGGAGACGATGGGATCCGGCCCGGCAGCGGTGCATGTGATCCCGCTGTCATCGGGCGATGGGGATGAGACCGGGACTGGGGGGGCTGATTCCTCGCCGGTGGAGTCGTGGATGAGGGTGGCCCCGATGCAGGATTTGATCTTCTCGGCGACCCGGGGTTCGGGAGAGACGGCTCGTGTTGGGGAGAGCCGGACCGGAACGTTGCTGGGGTCGACCAGGAGTCCGGCACGGGGGCTGCAGGCTAGGGCTCGCCTCGCCGTGGCTCGCACTTCCGGCCGGCGGGAGTTCTGCATGGTGAGGGAATCGGGTGCCGGACGTCGGATCGGGCTCTGGTGGACTCGGAGGAGACGCAAAGGGAGTCGCCGGAAGCGCTGGAGCGGCGACGGTGGAAGGGAAAAGCGGTGGTCGAGGTAGGGGCTAACCCTAGCGAGAATGGGCCGGGTGAGGGACAGCGGATTGGGCTGGGCCGCGGGGGGACGTTCATGGGGGATGCGCGTCGTGCAGGCTTGGGCCAGGACAACTGGGTCCCTAGAGTGGCCCGGGGCGGTAGGAACGGCTCGACTGGACCGGGTGATGTGGCCAGGTGGGCGGCCCGATATGGAGCGGGACGGGCCTGTCACGCCCCAAATCCGGTTCTTGCCCGGACCCGAGGCATGACTAGTAATAAACGAGTAAAAGACGGTAATTCAAAGATTAGTTCCTGAAAACCTCCAATAATGAAAACAAAACCGCAAGATGCGTTCAAAACATAATAACCCTCAGGGGGTGTAATAATAATCCTCCACAAGTTTGGTTCAAAACATAAAAGTAAAAAGTACGAAGTCTCTATCACGCACCCACACCGAGAAGCTCCCGAGCTTCTACTCCTCAATCAAGCCTGTAAACACAACGGTAAATTCATAGGGGTGAGCTGACGCTCAGTAGGGAAAACGCATAACGAAGTGGACTTTAAACTCATTAAATCCAACAGTAAAGTTAACACATAATTCTTAACAATCACAAGCAAAAGATAAACCGATCAATGCCGTGGCACGTGAAGTCATCACCCTCCGATCCACATCTTATGTGTCCTCTCAGATTTTCCCTCCAATCCAGAGGAGACGCATATCATTGAGACTATCGGAAACACCCTTCAGGGTACATATCGTCGGAAGTCTCAGAAACGTCTCCAAGGGATTTTAGATCCTCGGGAACCCAGGGCCATACTCCCATAGGAAGCGCACACGTGGGCAATTTAATAATAAGCAGTTAATAATTGAATAACGCACTCGACCGAAGTACGAAGTAATACAAGCTCAACAACCACCAATCCAATTTTATTAACCTAGCATGCATACTAAGCATCGTAAACGAGAGGTTAAGGCTTTCCCTACCTCAAGGTCCTCCTCTTCAACGCTTTGATAAAGCCCGGTGATCACCACTTCGCTCTTCCCTCGGGTCCCGGCGTGATCCTTGCTCCTCTAGCTCGATCTCCAAAGTCTTGGACACAAATAAACGATAATTAGACTCCACTTAAACAGCAAGAAAGGCTCCCAAAACCCTTCCAAAGTTCAGCTCAAAACCAAGGTGCAAAACCCTCAAGAACCCCCAAGGAACCCCTACCCTGGTCTGCCACGGACCTGGTCACGGATCCGTGAGGCTAACCATCACGGTTACCATCACGGAGCCGTGACGAGTGCCGTCACGGACTCCCTCACGGAGCCGTGACGTTTCCCGTCACGGGATCCGTCACGGATCCGTGGCGCACCAGGGCAGTTTCGCCCTTCTTCAACCTCCAGCTCCAAATCTCCGAAAAACCACCTTCAAACCCAGAATTTTACCCCTTCCAACTCCCAAAACAGTCCAAATCCTTCAATACTCCTCTACCCATGGTAGGAATCAACACACAAACAAGTTTCCAAAGATTCATCAAATTAAACCCAACTCAAAAGCTCCAACAAACCAATGATTTCTCAACAAAAAACCAACAAAGCTTCTCATCAACAACATCTCCCACCATTTCTACTCAAACCCAACATCATCTAGCAATTTTCACCCAAAACCCATGAAAATAGATGAAGAGGAATGAGGATTAGAGAGTTCCATTACCTCTAGAATGTTGAGATGAAGAAGATGCTAGTGGTTTTGAGGGTGGATGGCTAGAGGAAGACTCCAAGTGGCCTCTTCTTCCTTGATTTTCCTTCAAGCCTCCATGGGAGCTCTTCTCCCTTGCTTCTCCTCTAAGTTTCGGCTACACCAATGCAAAAATGAATTGATTTTGCTTCTCCAATCACATATAATACCTAGATGTTGCAATGACCTAAAAGCCCTTGAGCTAGATTCCCTTGTAGTAGCTTTTGGGAGGGTAAAAGGGACTATGACTATCCCTTTTTCTCTCTTTCAACCAAAAGAAGACAAGTGTCCACCTAGGTCATTTAATTTTCCAAAATAATTTCCAGCACTTTAAAAATAAAGCTTTTAGTCGATAAAAAGTCTCGTTTTGACCAAAATTGACTTTATCCAAAATTATACTCAAACGAAAGGGATTTCTCCCCTGAAGCCAACCGTGATAATGGCTAATTCGTTTGGGTTCCAGAAAAGTCCCGAGTGACTTCCGGAGTCACCGGTTCGACCGGAAGCGGGTCTTACAATCTACCCACCAGGACAACTGGGTCCCTAGAGTGGGCCGGGGCGGTAGGAACGACTCGACTGGACCGGGTGATGTGGCCAGGTGGGCGGCCCGATATGGAGCGGGACGGGCCGGTCCTGGAGGGACGGGGTTGGCACCGAGAGTCCAGGCTCGCCGGCCGGAGACCGGGTCGGCCATGGGTGACCGTGTGGACTGCCTCGGGGAGGAGGCTGGAAAGGAGGGGGAGTGCCATATTTGGACGCACGCCTCTCCTCCCTCTGCATTAGGGAGGTAGTCGTCCCGACATGGGATATTTCTAAGGAAGGAGGGCAATTCCAGTTTGCTCTCGCCGCTAAGGTTTTGACATCGAAGCGGTTCTTCTGGAAATATCTGATGGAAAGAATGGAAGATCTTTGGGGACTGAAGGTGGAGGCTCGCCCCCTGGAGGGGGGTCTAGTTGGCTTTTTCTTCTGCACGGCGCGGGAGCGTGCGCGAGTCTTGGCTGGCGAACCATGGGCGTTCTGGGAGTCCCTGGTCCTGTTTACGGACTTGCGAGCTCATATGCAGGTGAGCGAACTAGCTTCCATCAGTTCTTGGTTTGGGCCAGGGTCTCCAACTTACCAGTGGGGGCCTGGAACATAGAGGTGGGGTTTCGGATCGGAAGTGCTCTGGGTACCTGTTAGGCTGTGGATGTGGACGTGTCGGGGAGATGCTGGGGAGACTTCATGCGGATCAGAATCCGGGCAGATATCCGCCATCCTCTGCAGAGTCAGCTTTAGTTCCGGTTATTGGAATCGCAGGTACGAACACTACTCCATGTTTCCTATGAGTATTTACCGGATCACTGTTATGGATGTAGCTGTGCGGGACACATGTTCCCGTCGTGTCCGGTGACGGGTGGGACCAGAGGTCACTGGTTGCGTGCCCCGGGGGACCCGAGGTCGGCCCTGGAGAAGGCCAAGCATGGGAAGGCGATCCCGGGTACGAACTGGAATTATGGGGAGGCAAGGAATAAGGGCGGTCGGGGGGGTCCCCGGACGCCATCTCCGCGATATAGGCCCGGGAGGGAGCGGGAGGAGACCTATGAGACGGAGTCCGATGCGGTACCGTCCGAAGGGGTACAAAAGGAGATGAGTCCGACACTTTCTGGGAAGAAACGCCTAGCGAGGGAGGAAGATCAGATCGAGTCAGTGGACTCGACAACGTCTGATGGGGAGTCACAGGCAGCAGTGGCGGGGGGCGCCAAGCACCCCCGCCTGAAGAAATGAGTCCGAGGTGGCCCGGGGAGGGGTGGGTCAACTTTGGCCCCTTCTCGGCGGATGGATGGAGACGACACCATCTTCAGTTGTTTTCTGTCCCCCCTGCCAGTCCGGAGTCAGCAATCCCGCGTTCAGGAGCCCTACCATTATCAATCAAGGGAGGACGACGCACGCTGACACACCGGGGGAGATGTAGGTCCACCAGTGTTCCCCTAAACGTGGCTGGCTCGCCTCGTCCCTTTTGGAAGAAGCATGCTGCACCGGTGTCACCAAACGCTACTGCAGATATCCCCTTCGTCCGCAACCAATCACCAGAGCCGAATTTATTGCTTTTCGTTTCAATTCTGTTTATTAGTTGGTTTTGCTTATGTAAGTGGAGTACGGTTGTGTACCCACCAAACTATCTTATTATGGTCTAATACAATTGCAATGATTATTCTAAAAAAAATACTAAACTTTAATGGTAGATGATTGACATAATATTCTTAGCAAATGATGCCTATACTTGGAGATATGATTCATACAATTGTGTTGTGATTTTCTCATTAATATATAGGGTATTTATACAAGTTTCGGTATGATCATATACATTTAACTATAATTTAAATGGGAATATTTGAAATCAAATGAAATATATTCCAAATACAAATATAGAATGATGGTTATCACGCCCTTACCATTTTAATGGGGGACTTCGAACGTTAAGATTGGAACGAAAATCATAAAGCAAGAGAACTTTTGGGATGCTTTTAGCGAAAATATCAACTAGTTGAGATCGAGAAGAAACAAGTGTGAAACTCGGACCTGACCTTTGGCGACCTTTTCACGAACGAAATGAATGTCCATTTCAACGTGTTTCGTACGTTGATATTAAACAAGATTACCAGACAAATAAATGACACTAATGTTATCACAATAAACAATAGTAGCATGAGGAACCAAATATCTGGTCTCTATACTCGAGCGAGATAAAGTAGGTTGACGCTTGGATGACAAAGATATTGAGTTATCCCCCCAAAAAACACAATATCTAATGTGGGCGTATTCGGACAACCTCCCTAGTCAACATCACTATAAAAGATAAGACCAAGTGGATGATTAACAAAGATGAAGACTTAAATGCAATGTGCCTTGAACATAACGAATGACTCGTTTTAGAGCTCGTAGATGAGTTTCTCGTTGATCATGCATGTGAAAGCAAATATGTTGAACGGCGTTACCAATATCAGGACTGGTAAATGTGAGAAATTCCAAAGTTCCGGCCAAACTACGATATTAGCACGACTGATCAACCGGATAAGCATAAGATGAGTTGAGCTTTACTTTGGTGTCTACAATTGTGGAGGCAGAAAAACAAGCCAACATACTAGCCCCAAAAATAATACCCTCTTCATATTTCTGCTGAGGCAAATTTAGACCATTAGCATAACGAATAACAAGAATACCCACAAAATAGCTCAAGGCACCTAAGTCCTTGATCGCAAACTCCTATTCCAAGAGAGTTATAGTTCATAATTGAAGTTTATCAAACAAAGCAATAAAATTATATCATCAACGTATAAGAGGATATAAGCAGTGTCATGGTCGTTGTGGTAGATAAATAACAAGTGATCCGAACTGCTATGAAAAAACCAATAGTTAAGACATAGTCTATGAAACGTTATACCAAGCCTATGGTGCCTGCTTCAAACCAAATAAAGATTTCTGTAATAAGCAAGCATGATCAAGAAATTCACGACTCCGAAAACCCATAGGTTGATGGATGTATAATGTTTCAAAAAGATGTGCATGAAGAAACGCGTTCTTAACATCCGACTAGTGAATGGACTTAAGATCGAGAAATGGCGATTAACGGAACAATGCGAATGGTGGCTGGTTTCACTTCCGGACTAAACGTCTCGTCACAATCAATTACAACCTACTGAGACCTACCATCACCAACAAATCGAGCTTTTTACCTCTTAAAGAAACCGTCAGACAACTTTTTATGTCTAGAAATCCACAAACATCGAATAACATAGTATTAAGAGGTCGGGACAGCAAAATCCAAGTCTTACTATGAATTAAAACATCATACTCATCATCCATTATATTGGTCCAATTCAAGTAAAAAAATGAATGTCGAGAATTCGACAGAATAATATATGATGTGATAATGAAAGAAATCATCTATAGCCCTCAATCTACGTATATCTTCATTCTACAAAATAACTCAAACCAACATAGAGAACCTGCAACAGTCATTATAGGCGTGTCGTTGCAGGGCCTGCGACGGCTCTGTCACGACCAGTCGTGGTCGTTGCAGGATCCTTCAACGACTCGTCCAGTCGTGACAGTCCCAAGGTTGATCGGCGGGCCAATTCCACGCCGACACGTAACGGCAACGATTTTTTTAAATGCATATAATTTAATTTCAAGTGCACTACTACTAGTCATAGTATGCTACTGAATAGACTATGGTTTAAGATAATGGTATGGAAGAGAAAAAAACAAAAAAACATACTTTTACTATGATTCCGTACCACTAATCACCTTCATGCATGTACAAAACAAACATAAACAATATAGCAATAAGATATATGCACGTACCGTTTAACTCGTAAGTCATTGATCCAAATGTCATAACATTCCATTATATTATATGAATACAATAATTCCTTGCTTATTGTACTATCTTATGTTCCCACTTCTTTCTCCTTTATAATATTCTTTGCTTCCCTTCCTTCTCTTCCCCCCCCCCCCCGCCCCCCCGCCCCCCCCCCCCCCCCCCCCCCCGACATTATTTAAGGTTAAACAGTGAACTTTAATGATAAATGATTGACGGTTACATAGTTAACAAATGAGTCCGACGTATTATCTTCATTTTTTTTGTTCCATATTCTTTTCTTATAAATAGAGGTTGTTTCTTTTTCTTTTGAAAAGAATGACTTTCTTAGGTAAATCAAATTTCATTACTCCGGATCAGGTGTCAGGAGCTAAGCTTCTATATGATTTCAACTTATTTAAATTCAGTACAATATGATTTCGTGAATTACTTTATTGGTTTTTCTACGAACATAGTTAATCCTTACACCATACAAATGTCACTTGATGGTCTTACACGCATCAACAACCCCATACCTCCGAGTGGGGAAAGGAGGCTAACAGGGCTGTTAATGGCTAAAACCACCCCTAAGCAATCTGTCTATATCACTCTTGTCAACTAGTTACTACCTCAGAACCAGAGCAAAGCCTCTAAAACAGTGTCAGCTTCAATCATTTATGGGTCTCGTAGAAATGGGAAAGTCACACCCTTGACCCCTCTTACCATCCCTTGAGCGTTATTACAAATAAATCCCCCTGCACCTCCATTACCCTGTACGATTGCTCCATCCGAATTGATTTTTAGTCACCCTTCCATTGGCCTTTACCAAAAACGGCTAGTATTAGTAGCGTCCGAAAAAGACCCCGGACTCCGTTCGAAAAAGACCCCAGACTCCGATCAAGTCACCTACCTCTGAAGAACACTTGTCGCAACAATGCTCCAACAAGCTGCGAACCGAATCCATGTGAGAAAGTAACGCACTAGGGACAACAAGAAATTGACGAGGACATGTGAATCAGTCTCGGTCGCACCACACAAATCACATAAAACTGATAGTTGAAGGCCTAATTATAGTTATATTCTAACACGCGCCTATTGAGAAGAGCGATAAGGGCTGACCCATTTTGGACTAATTTGATAAATAGAGAAGAAATTAGAAATTTTTGTAGAGAGTGGGGTTTGAATTGAATCCAGGTCCACGAGAAATCAAGCTCTGATACCATATTAAATGACCAACTCAACTAAAAACTCAAAGCGATAGTTAAAGGTGCAATTATAATTATATTCTAACATAAAGAATCAATGGATAGGAGAGAAGACGGAGGTAGTAAGAGCACCCACAGTGGTGGGCGAGGAGCAGCTGGCGAGGAGAAACCGTCGGCGAGGAGGCGGCGGGGAGCTGGCGAGGAAGAGGCGAGGAAGAGGCGAGGAGCGCTGGCGACGAGCTTCTCGCTGGCAGATCCAGCCGGCGAGATGAGAGGGTTATCCCCAAAAATCCTTTTTGTCCAATAAAATGCTCTTGTTCAATGCTATTTTTTTGAAAAATAAAACTCACCTATATTATCCACAAAATATCTACACGTCCAATAGAAGAACCTTGATCGTCGTTTTTTATGATAAAAAACGATCACCATAACTACAACATTTATGTTTAAACCTACCCTAAACTCTTATATAAACCCACCCTCACAAACTAAAATTCACAAACTCTCTACTATTCATCCTTCTCATCTTAGAATCGTCCCGACAGTCATCCTTGTTTGTCCGTCATCATGGAATTCGATCCCGAGGATATGGAACTCGATTCTATGTTGAATGACATGCTCGAAGACTGTATGTCAACCGAGGAGATGTTGGCCGACGCTTTGGTCGATTCTCCACCAAAGAAGCGCAAATACATTCGAGGTGACCGGGTAGCCGCAAACGAACGGTTAATGAATGACTACTTCAACACCAACCCTGTGTACACTGAGGTGCAGTTTCGGCGTCGGTTTAGAATGCTAAAGTCGGTGTTCCTCCGTATCGTTCATGCATTGGAGCAGCACGACGATTACTTCAAGGTATCCTTTGATGCATTGGGTCAAGTTGGATTATCTCCTTACCAGAAATGTACTGCCGCCATTAGGCAGTTATGTTACGGAATTGCAGCTGATGCGTTGGACGAGTATGTGAAGATAGGGGAAACAACAGCTTTGGAATGTTTGCGCACATTTTGCAGTGTACTGCATAAAGTCTTTGGTGCTACATACCGGCGGAAGCCTACACAATCTGATATCGACCACATTTTGGCGGTTAATGAAGCGCGCGGATTCCCGGGCATGCTTGGAAGTCTTGACTGCATGCACTGGGAATGGAAGAACTGCCCAAAGGCCCTTCGAGGGTCACATTCACGAAGGGATCACGGTAATCGACCAACCGTTGTCCTTGAGGCGGTTGCAACGCGTGACTTATGGATTTGGCACTCTTTCTTCGGCATGGCGGGGTCGAACAACGATTTGACGGTCCTCAATCATTCGAAGCTGTTCGCGGACGTTATCAACGGTTGGCAACCACCGGTTGCGTACACGATAAATGGTAATGATTACACACTTCCTTATTATCTTGCTGACGGTATTTACCCTTCGTGGCCAGTGTTCGTAAAAACAATTCCGTTACCGTCAACGCCGAAGCAGAAGAAGTACGCTGAAATCCAAGAAGCGTGCAGGAAGGATGTGGAACGAGCTTTCGGCGTACTACAAGCTCAGTTTCACATTATCAAACAACCGACCCGCTTGTGGGCTCCCAAGTCGATCGGTTTGGTCATGAATGCGTGCATTATACTGCACAATATGATAGTTGAGGCTGAACGTCATACGTACGACGGGTATCGTGAACAAACAGAAGAAGGTAGTACAAGTCAACCACATATTTCACGAGGAGGCTTCGTCCCGACCAATGTCATACTTGGAAACACTGAGAGGATGCAAAGTGAACGTATGCATTACCATTTGAAGGTCGATCTTGTCGAACATCTCTGGAATAAATTTGGAGACGCGTAGATGTTAGTTCGTGTAGTTTCCTTTGTATTACGTTGCTCGGTTTTAATTTTCCTTTGTTTTGGTTTCTATCCTTTTATGTTATCGGGTGTTCCATTATCGATGTTCTGTATTTTATTCACAATCTGGTTTTTTAAATAAAAAAACATTTAAAAACCTAATATTAATTGCATCTTGTCGGCGCTTCCTCGCCAGCCCACTGTAGAGCTCGCTGGCGGGGAGCTTGCGAGATGATTTAATTATATTTGTTTATTTCATCTCGCCGGCGCCATCTCGCCGGCAGCCGACGAGATGAGTGTGGATGCTCTAAAGGTCTTAAACAAAGTGGATTATCCCACTATGATTATTATTGGAGCTCGTATGTCTTATGAACCAACCACAGTCTAACAGGAACTTGGAAATAAACGGTGGAGAAGTCAAAAATGCAATTGGTAGCTTCATATAGTGAAGCAAGCAACTCGAAAACAGACAAAAAAACCTTCGAGCTCGTAGCGTGAAGCAACACTTATCCACGAGGCGACACGTGCCAGACTCGTTCGGACAATACTTGTCCAGCTCCGACAAACAAGTGGCTCTGCCCCTGCCACCTCAGCAACGCTCCTATTTTTTGCCTCCTCATAATTTCCGAAATTTCCAATTTAGCACGAAAAATCTCAGTCTCTCTCTCCTTCGTCCTCGTCGATGGCTCAGCCTCTCTCTCCGGTGTGCACAGATGCGATCAAGTTCCACAGCCCACTATCCAGAGCCCCACGGCGCATGTTAGCGCCCGCCACCACCCTGTGGAGCACGGCGGGTCTCGGTGGCCGGAGAAGAGGCTCCGGCAGGGTCAGGGTTGCGACTGAGGGTCCCACTTCGATTGGTGCAGTCGCCGATGACTATTACGCCGTTCTGGGTCTGGTAATTCTTTGAATTTTGGAACTTGGGTTGTGTTTGGTTTCCTAGAAAATGTAGAAAAAGGAAGTAAATTTTGAATCTTTAGCATTTCTCTAAGGAACAAGACATAAAAATCTAGTGTTCTGGGTCTGGGATTCTTTGAAATTGGAGGGTTGGATTCTGTTTGGTTACCTAGAAAACATAGGAAATAGATCTAAATTCTGAATCCTTAAGTCTTTCATGTAAGGGAATGATCAGATGATTGAGAAAGAGATTAATTAGCAAGTTGAATGAAGTTTCTTTCTCATCAATGAAAATCTTACTATGCAATTGATTCTTAATTGAGACCAATGCTTGAGTTCTAATAAATTCTAGGGATGATTACAAAACCTTGTTAACTGAAAAAAAAACACCCACAACTATTTCCATCTGCAAATCCGTTATGTCTTTAACGGAAATCAGTCATATCCGTTATCTTTAATGGAAATTAGTTGTATGACAGTCACAAGACTTCAAATTTTGTTTGTAAATATACACCTTTGCATAGTTACTTTAGACTTTTTTGCAAAAAAAATTAACCTCATTAGTGGATTTGCAGACGAAAAATAGTTGGGGTATGTTTTTGGCAACAAGTAGGTCACAATAGTATTTGCAAAACATGAAAAATTTACCGCAAATTTTTGCAGTTATCCCTAAATTCCAAATTAGTACTAAAAGCAGAAAGTTTCAAGAGTGTCTGATTACTGGTTGGTTATTGTTAATAGCTCCCGGATGCGACCCCAGCACAGATTAAGAAAGCATACTACAACTGCATGAAGGAGTGTCATCCAGATTTAAGTGGGGATAATCCTGATACCACAAATTTTTGTATGTTCATAAACGAGGTTTATGAGGTCAGTTCCTTTTTCTCAAGAACTGGTTGAAACTCTAAAGATGCGTGATTTAAATATCTTCATCCTGTGCGGTGCAGGTGCTTAGTGATCCTGTGCAGCGCATGATTTATGATGAGATTCACGGGTACTCTTTGACTGCAACCAACCCTTTCCTAGATGGTTCGAGCCCGAAAGATCATGCTTTTGTTGATGAGTTTAGCTGCATAGGTATGTCTGCAGTTTAGGATTAAGTTTAGATTCTTCTTCATGAAGCGGTTATGGCAATTGATCCTGATTTTAATCTATTTACAGGGTGTAAAAATTGTGCTAATGTGGCTCCTGAAGTATTTGGAATCGAGGAAGATTTCGGCAGAGCTAGAGTTTACAACCAGTGTGGGAAATCTGACTTAGTTGAACAAGCAATTGAATCTTGGTACTTTTTTTTCATCAACAATTATTCAAATGTATCCGTACTTGGGCTCAGGACCATCCCTTATGTAGAAGGGAGTTCTATTTTTGCCACTTGACACAGAAAAGAATTGGGGAAGCCCAAAGAGGCCCAACCGAAGTTTGAGAGGAAAGGTCAGGACCATCCCTGATGTAGAAGGGAGTTTTATTTTTGCCACTTGACCCAACAAGGCCCAACCCGGAGTTGGAGAGAAAAGGCTTCAGAGATATTGCTGCCAAAACTTGACCAAAGTTCAAGTGTCTGACCAGTTGGACAAGCAAGCGTTGGTCGCATAATCTGTCTTACTTATTATGCCTTGGATGATAACATGTTATTATATCCTTTAGAGTCTACTTGAATCCACACACGCTCTTGTATATGTCATGCAATCAGTTGGCTGGTTAATCTAGAGTTTCAGAGATGCTTATGGTTATAGATCAAATGACTGTACTTAATTAACTAATGAGCTTCTTGAATCTAGCCCGGTCGATTGCATCCATTGGACTTCAGCTGCACAGGTGTCTCTACTCGAAGATGAAATGCGCAGGATAGAGAGAGTAAACGTAAGGCTCTCTTGTCCTCTTCAACTATTTAAATTCATTTGTAGAGTAAAAGAAACATGGCACTTGAATTTGGAATGATGATGATTAGGTTGCGATGATGCTCTCGGGAATGGGAGCTGCATCAGCTGATGTCTTTAGATCGGTAAGAGAGTTGTGTCTTGTATTATTGTTTTGGGTTGGGTTGTTTAGCATCTTTAATCGGTTTACACTTGGCTAATCTGGCAGGCAAGCACGAGATGGGAGAAGAGGCAAGCGAAAGTGTTGGTATGAGATCTTGTACTATGATCATGTACATGGTTTTGAAACGGTTTAGCGTGCTTCTATGATCCTAGTACTGTTTCTAACTTTACTGTAGGAACAAGCTAGAGTGAAGATGACAAAGGGGAAGGATTCCGACAAGTCTGGATCATATTGGAGCAATGTGTGGGGTGATAAAAAGGACTATCAGAATTCAGGTCAGATTGCTAATGTAGTGTTTGTCTCCTAAGTATGGTTATGGTTAGTCTTGCATATACTAAATACTCGTTTTTTTGTGTGCAGAAGAGGAAGCGAAAGAGAGAGCGAAGAGAGCAGCAGCAGCAGCGAGGAGGTGGAGGGAGTATTCGCGTAGGGGTGTTGATAAGCCTCCGACCTTTAAACTTCCATCTGGGGATGATAATTGATGAGTGATTATCTTACTCCATTGTATATTCATACACAAAATGTATCTAATTTGACTACAAATATAGGTTATATTGAACACTCTGTATGATCATTATTTTAATCAGTAAGTCTGCAGGGAAAGTCTATGGTCACCTAGCTTCTAACTTCTAATCACACTTGCTCTCAAGTACATGTATATGCTATAGTTCAAACCTCTGACCTCAAAAGACTAGGAGAGGGCAAGAGTTCTCTAATCACAAAACCAACACAAGTAATTTTGGACAAGCTAATATTGACATAATTGTCTGGATTGGTGAAAGAGTTCTGTGATCACAAGACTGATATAGTTCTAGTTGATTTTAGACACATTAAGATCAATATAGTTCTAGTTGATTTTAGAAACATTAAGATTGTTGAAAGAGTTCTTCTGATTCTTGACATAAAGATTGGTAAGAGAGTTCTTTGATCTTTTCTGATTCTTGACATAAAGATTGGTGAGAGAGTTTTTTTGATCATAAGACCGATCTAATTGATAATGGATGATTTCGGACACATTAAGATTGTTGAAAGAGTTATTTGGATTTTGGACATTAAGATGGTTAGAGAGTTCTATGATCACGGATGATTTCGGACACATTAAGATTGTTGAAAGAGTTATTTGGATTTTGGACATTAAGATGGTTAGAGAGTTCTATGATCACATGACCGATCCAATTGATTGTGGACTCTTTAACACTTTAAGATTGACACGGTAAGATCTAAGATTGATATAATTGTCTGGATTCGATCAAATATATGCTTATGAAAGTGGTCTATGGCATCTTTGGTTGCAATATTTGTTCTGTAAACGAAAAAAACGTGGTCTAGGGCATCTTTGGTTGCAAAGTTTGTTTTGTAGATGAAAAATTTGTATGTGAAAGTAATTCTTCATGACTTTTGCATTCATTGCTTTTTGGATGTATTGCTACTTGCTATAGCATCTCATGACAAGCTTTTGCTTCATAAATTTCAAAATTCTTGTACATAAAGTCTTCTTCTGAGTTATTCTCTTTCACTTTGAACTTTGAATCTTAAGACATCAATAGATATCAAGTATTGACCTTTGGATTTGAGAAGATTTGTAAGAGGACAAAAGAGTTGGGGCCAGCACACACTAAAAAGGTGTACAATAATTAGAGTAGGGTGGGATAGGTTGGTTTGGTCATTTTTCTTTTAAAATTTGAATTTTGTTTTTCGGTCGAGTGGAACCTATTTGATTTGGCCATTAAAATAACATGTATGCTCTTAGAAAATGTTAACGAAAGGATTTGTATATGTATTAGTAACATATTCAATCAGATAGATAGATTTTCATGTTTGATTATTATTATGTAAATTTTAGTACTGTTGAATGTTCAAGTTGTAAAATCTACTAATATTAAAAGTTTGAAATGAATGAGTTCAATGCAACCTGAAAATAGAATTTCTTATTATACAATATTTGTCTAGACCCATTAAATATAGAATTTCTTATCATGCGCCGTTTGTTTGGACCAATCAAAATTTTCATAATAGGTAATTAACATATTAATTATTTATATGATATTTTTGCTTACGAAAAAAATTATTTATACGATATTACTTTCAAATAGTTAGATATCGTTGGTTGACATATCCATAATATATAACAACAATGTATTTAAGGTACAGGGAAACCATACATGCAGTCTTAATCCTAAAATTCCTACCTCTTCTCGTTGCTTTCGAAGGTCGCCACCCCTTCTTCTTCTTCTTTTGCGTTCTTTATGGTCGACGGCTTCTTCCTATTTTTGGAGATCGCGGTCTTCTTCCCTCCTCCTTTCTTTTTCCTCATCTCCTTCTCGAATTTTCTTTTATGTTTGTTTGAGTCCTTAGTTTCTCACTTTGTTGTCCGCATATCTCAACTGGTCACCTTACACTGCCCGTCGCCCCGCATCATCGTACTCATCATCTGCTTACCGCCACCGTCCACTATTCGTTGATTTTTGTCGTACATATTAGTATCATCGCCACCTCACAATCGTCGTACAATCTAAGATTTGTTTGAGGCCTCTTTCTTATATGCCATCTTACCGTCATCATTCACCCGGGACTCCCTGCTGTTAGATGTCCTTGTACAGCTCTCTCGGGTCCTCTCCCGGTGTTCGCCACAGCAGTTTAAGACAACATCCCGAAAGGGATGTTAGATTTTTGTTTCTGCTTAATTGTACTTATCTGATATGTTCGTGTGCTTGGTATTTTCCTCCTATTTTGATCGTATGAGTTGTACTAGTTAACCTAGAACATCACGAAACCTAATATTAACGGGGTCTCAGACTATATTCTCGGTTTATTTTGAGTGTATTCTCAAATATGTTGTATGTTTGGTGTTGTTAATAAAAAGAAACATATGTTTTTTAAAAAAAAGGAAGTAAAACCATACATCTATGCAAGAAAATAAATGTAATTAGTATTATTAATTGAGCTCAATTACAAAATCAGCCATTACTTTTTTGCTTTCTTTGTCTAATAATAGGACATTGCTTTAAGGAGGAGCCTGTCCCCAACTCAACCAACTTTATCTCTTTCCTCCACTTGATTAGATCCAAAAACAATGCCCTTTGTATCCTCCTCCACTAGCTAATGTCCTAAACCAACAACCTTGCATAGGTCCACTTACATTTACAAGATCAAAACACCAAAGTAGACAGAAACAAAAGCAAAAACCACATTGTTCTTCCAAACTTTAGAGGTCTCGAGTTGTTCGATCCTCAAAAAAAATGAGAGAGCTCTTTTCACCATCAGACCAACTCGAGTGGGCTCTCGAGTTCTTATGTTATCTGACTGCAGAAGCGACCGAATGAGCCCAAAACTTGAGATGGTCTTTCACATCCATTTCATTGCTCAAATCCGCCATTCTCCAATCGATCATCAATGGCTTCTTCTCTTTCTTCTTCTGTTCCATAACTTCCCATGCCTCCGACAAGTAAGGCCTAGAGACAGCAACAACATGGTTATGGTCGTGTTCATGAACCTTGTTTTCCTCTCCTCTTGACCCAAACCTCTGCAACCCAGGAATGATGGAGACCAAGCTCGAATCCTTGTCCTCCTCGGAGAACACGAACCCTAGATCCATGAACCCTTTGAGCTCATCGAACTCCAGCTCCGACAAGCTCTTGCTCAGCTTCTTCTTCCTCGATCTCTTACAACCTTTTTTCTCGATCTTCGTCTCCTCCTTCATCTCCTTTCCGGAGACTATTGTCTGAAGCCTCGGCGTCGTGACCGTGAGGACCGAGCTCGGAGAAACAGAGTCTTGGTCGGAGCTGAAGAACAGAGACGACTG
This sequence comes from Erodium maritimum, assembly GCA_963921825.1. Lineage (NCBI taxonomy): Eukaryota > Viridiplantae > Streptophyta > Magnoliopsida > Geraniales > Geraniaceae > Erodium > Erodium maritimum. The sequence continues at coordinate 70,426,991 of OY997593.1, forward strand.
GTCGCTCAGGGACCGGACATGGAGTGTTGGCAAGCGAGAAAGGTCGTGTTTTTTCGGTTCTTCTTCGATTTCGAGATCTGGGTTTTGTTCTTGAGGTGTTTTTGTGAATTGGGTTTCGATTCCATGGCCGAACCAGCGAGAATCGAAGAGCTTGACCACTTCTTCTGCGGACATTTCAATGGAGGTTTTGGTTTTGGAGATGAAAGTGATGAGCTAATGAGTATGGCTTTGGTAGACATGAATATATATTGGGTCGCGTTTACATATTTGCCCTCGGTTTGGTGTTCATATTGCGGAATTGCTTCTTCACTCGGGTTGGTAGAAACTAGAAAGGTATAGGTAACACGTTGTGATGTTACACGTTTGCTAATTAAAGATTAATTTAATAAGGTGAAATCGTAGAGCATGTTTTAATTATTTTCTTGCTATCTCATCAAATCATAAGTTGGTCATTGGTCAAATCCGTATCTTATACACGTAATGACTTTACCCTCTTTATTCAATTCATGTGATGTAAATACATATGGTGATAATTTTAGATGATTATTATTTTAAGGTCTTGATATTTGGTTTATATAAAAACTAAGGGGTAGGGGCTGTACGTAGAGGTGCCATGTGATAAGTGGAGCATATGCTGAGGATAGACTGTTCGGATTCGGTTCTAGCATCTGTTAAAGCGTCTCTTGCGCTGTCATCTCCTACTCCAATTTCGGGAATTTCTAGAAACAATTCATGTAGCCTCACATACTCTAAGTTACATGACTTATGTGAAAATTGTGGGATGATTGGACATGGCATCAAGGGGTATCCCAGGAAAGTGGTGGGAACCCCGCGGTTCGACTCTTCAATGTTGGAGTATCAAAGGGATCGGGACAAGAAGGTATACGCGATGGATTGGAACTCGGTATCCGCGACTACTGCACCTAAGGGACCGTTGTATCGAGATAGCGGGTTGATTGTATCCCTGACTACTGCAGCTAATAGTGCGAGTCCTCAGGGCGCCATTCGGCCCCGCACGGTGGATCCAGACTGGAAAAATCTGGTGATCGGTCGGATCTCTGGTGGCTGGAAGCTTGACAACCCGACCCTGCTTGTGCATAGAGATAGAAGTGAACCTGGAACTGTGTCTGGGTCTGATACAGGGGCAGGAGTTGGGGGAGTGAAACGGGGTTCTACTGGTGAACCTCTAGAGGATCAAGAGCTGGCGGGAAAGCATTCCCGCATGGAGGAATGAAAGGAATCCAGTGGTCTAGGGACTGGCCCTGTGAGGGGTCCCTGGTTAGAGCGCTGCCTCCCGACGAAGTGGATGATAACAGGTTCGATTATATACTGTGCATGCAGCGTTTAGGCAATACCTCGAGTAGACGTAGTCTACTTCGTTTAGTTTTACTTTTAGTATGAAGACTTTGTGGCACACGATTCAATACCGTCAGTGGCGGTTATAGTTTAACAAGAACTGCGACACCTTGTGTCTTATATCTGTTCTTCGTGGTCAGGGATTTATTCCTGATGCACTCATATGTACGTAAATTTAAGTTAATGAAATTGCACCTTTCGCTCGAAAAAATAAATATTATGACTCAAATCTAAGACTTATTGTTACATAAGTTAAATACGAGTATCAAAGATTTCTCTTTATGGTTCAACCTTTTGTTTTCCTTTATCTCATTTTTCACGAAATCATCGTTGTTGTTCTCCACTATGCCTTCTTCACCAAGCCCCACATCACCTCCCAAGCATGCCACGAGAAGTCTCAGACCTATTCTTCTCGCGGTAGGCACAGTTCCCATGATAAGCACGACTGTTTCTGATCAACACACACTTATGCCATCGGGGCTCCTCCCATCGGTCCTCGTGGTCCAAGCACGCCCCCATGAACGAAGCCCGACCTAGCCCCGACTCCGCTTTCCACATGCATCGGCGGGAGGCCCCATCTCTACACTAGGCTCCATGGTGGAGATCCAACACCACACATGGGTGCTCTCCCTCGAGGAAGAACCGGATGACAAGGAAGAGGTGGGTAACGACTTGATATGTCAGCTAGGGGACGAGGAGGACAAAGATGACAAGGAGGCGAGGGATACCAAAAAGGCCCGCCAGGATCCATGATCTGACCACAGGTTGAGGCGATGGGGCCTAAGTCTCCGATCCCCTAAGACCCGGGACATGTCTTGCTTGGCCATCCCAGGAGGAGTTTGACAACAATGCAGTTTTATTACCTTTGTTCTTGTTTCAGTTTATTGGGTTTAGTTTCGTATTTGTTAGTTTGAACATTGTTTGCATTGAGTCTGTTTGTTGGGATGATATATCAAGGCTTCTTTGCGTGTATGTCTAAGATGCAAATTAGACTCTTTATACAGGTGCATGAGCATTGGGTCACCTACGGATGGTGCGAACATATTGTGGAACACAAGGCCTATGGTCCTCTTGTAATTGAAGTTTGGCAGTAATACAATCTAATCTTGTTGTTGTTTCAAAAAATATATACGACTCAATGTGCAGAGCTAGGTGAACTTCTGATCCAAAACATGATGATATTATATGAGATAAGTAAACACAATTTAAGTAGTCAACTCTAAAACAACGATAATGTTATCAGTTAGGGTTTCAAATCTTATCCATTTTTGGAACTCTGCATCCCTTCTATGTCGTTGTTAGCGTCGATCCTTTGACGTCTTACTTGTCCGGCTCCTATCACAAGTCCCTATCACCAAATCCCGTCAGTCCAACATTTCCTCGAGAGATCTTCCAGCTACCATCCTCGTCTACAACATCTGCTCGGGTACTAACCTCTCTACACAAAACACACCATCCATCCTTTTATGCAGCACCGGTGAATGGCTCCTACCCTGCAACCTCTGTACTCATCCTTCGCTTATGACCAAATTGTCTCCGACCATTTCTTGTGGAATCAATCATGGTCCACATCTGATCTCCATCAACCGTGGGGATGGTGACCACACACAAAAATGGCGATCTTGGCAACGATCTCAGCACCTCCATCACGATTGGTTGCTGCTGATCTTTCTTATCTATCAATCCTACAACTTCATGCCTAAACTGCACACTTTATCTGGTTATTTCATGTACCTTGGTTTAGGTTCAAGCTGCAAATAGGCACCCATTGTTGGTTTAATGTCGAGCCACGATTATTTTATTTATTTTTTCTTTTTATTTTCTATGTGTTGGCGTCTAGCTTTTATGTCATAACCGACTATGCCTTGGTTATAGTTAGAGGATTAGTTGTAAGATTATTTTCTAAATGATCGAGATTCAGATTAAGAGTGTCTATCTATCGTTTGGTCTTCTGAAGATGGCCATATATTTTCTGTAGAAAGTGTGCTACTTGACAAAGGATCACAATAATTGGTGGAGGAAACCCGTTAGCAGATCCAAATAGATAAGGGTCGGGATACCTTTCCTCCTAGTGACCCATACCTCTGTATGAGCCTAATTGAACTTGGAGAGATTTCATAACAGACATCGCCTGATTGTTTGGGACAATAAAGTATCTTGACACCGAACCCTAGCCACCTTCGACGACGAGGTCATGTGGTCTAGTTATGTCGCCTATCGTGCACTCGCTCCTAGAGTGGGAAGTTAACACAGGGAAACGAAGAACCACCGTAACAGGTAATCGTCAATTGTCGTTAGAGATTAGGTGTATGATTATTTTCGGATGATCCACCATGCCATTCTTCTTCTTCTTCACGTTTAATTTAATAAAACTGCTTCTTTCGTTAAGAAAAAAAGCTCAGAATAATGATTGAATATCAATTATAGTTTTATACTCTAACATGATATGAAATTTTGGGTTATTTATTTATTTATTATTTTATAAATATAAATCTGAAGGATAAATCAACACATTTATATAAATAGCAACAAAAACAACTATAATTTGTAAAAACAATATCTAATAAAACATGTTTTAATTATTATTTTGAAAAACATCGAAATGGTTTTTTGGAGGTAACATCGACATATTGATATATTTTGATACTACTCAAGAAAATTCTATTTTTTTTAATTGAGTACATTAGATCTTACCAATGTGCTTATTTATCACGTGCTTCTTTAATACTTGGATCTACGAAAAATGAAATTTGACCAAGTGGGGGCACAATGGTAATTCACAAGAAGCTCCTCGAATCTTCAGATGCTCATAATGAGAGTGGCCAAGTGAGATATGCGTAAAGTTAACGAATCAGATTAAGCCAACGCCACTTCCACGCGTGGATAAAGTATACTAGATCTCCTCATGAAAAGCCCAAAATGCCCCTGTATTTCCTAATAATATCATCACCAACAATAAGGCTTGTGCTTAATTTCAAGGACCAATCCTAGAAAAAACTAAGGGCTTTTATTTATTTAGACTTTGGGGCGGCAGGTGGATGGTTTCTTTCACCAACAAACTTGTGTTAATTTAATTCGGTGGATGTTAATTGGGCATAATTTTGACCTAATTTGGTACTTCATTTTGAATATAGAAATAAAAATTAAGTGTAGTTTGTTTTTCCAAGAAAGTAAAGGAGATTAAAAAATATTAAATTTAGTTGACAATAGGAAGGAAAGTAAGTAATTTAAAATATAAAAAATTCTATAATATTATTGTAGTTTGTTTAGATTTGGATATGTGTTATGTGTTAAGTGGTGACATTATTAATTTTTTTGAACTAAGAGAGTAGTGGAGGCAGTTTTTTTTCGTATTTATCTCGATTATGACTTGAACAAAAGCATATACTTTATTAACTTAACGATAACAAATACAAACAAATGACTATTTTCTTTGTTATAGTTTTCTCTCTAGTCATCCAGGCTTTTCCCTTATTTATGACGATATCATTACCTCCTTCTATCCCTCTTTCTCTTTGCTTGTAACCAATTTTGACACTCTGTTATGGCCCGACTGATGGTCTGGTCTTTATGGTCCGTCCACTACATTGGTAGAGGTCGTTGGCCACACACGCGATCACTAACCAATAACCCTCTACCTACCGCTCGGGTGCTTATATTTGGTGGATGAAGAATGGGGTGGCCTTGCCACCTGATGGGGGTCTCTTTGGAGAATTGGCATGAATAGGCAGTGGAGCATGGCCGTTCGAGGGGTCGTGGACTCTCGAGGTCCACGTCTCGAAACAATTGAAGAAGATTTATCAAGGTCAAATATTTTCAAATGAAGGACTGAAGAAATGTAGGAAATTACTAGATGCTGAGTTAATTCTACTACCTCCTCTTGTCAGTAAGCAATCTGGTCGACCACGAGTGATGAGAAGAAATGGCTTCAAGGAGAGGCAGTGAGAAGCTTGATGGGAACGACCGTTCTTCGTTGTCAAGGAAGGATATTGTCATTAAATGTGGAAACTATGGGAAACCAGACCACAATAAAAGAAGTTGCACGACCAAAAACTATGGTGTAACCTTGAAGAAAAAACCAAGGCGTAAAGCCAATACTGCCATCGATGATTCTCAGTCAACTCCACCACCTTTGAAAGAGCCATATTGTATCCATAGGAATGGAGCTTGCATTGCTCCTAAAATTGACAAGAAAAGAGATGTATGTGAAGCAAAACAATACCAAGACATCAAATGGGGTCTAACTCACCTCTTCTAAGTAAAATAAAAATGAGAGCAAATGTGACATTTACAAAATTATTACTGATCACGTGATTAACACGTGTTCGAAATACAAACAAAAACGTTGTATTAGATGGTATCTGATAGCCCATGTAAAATGTGTAACTGTCACAAAAGAAAAATGGAAAAAGAAGAAGATAAAGTATAGTTAAGAAAGTGAAAACAAAGGTTAAAATGAATTAGAATGTAAGGTTTCTCCTATGATTAATGAATTAGGTGAGAAATAGTATCATCACACACTTAATGACAGTGATCTACAATCGTGAAAGACAGTATGAACATGTGTTACCGACAAATGTGTAACCTAACCTATACCATGTCGTGCGGCTCAACGGTAATAATACAATCACACGTGCATGGATGATATAGCTCCAGCTTATATGGATATGGGGTTTTGATACTTTTCATACCTCACACGAGGAACGCGTGCATAAAGTATTACGTTGTTGGTCACTTCTCACTAGTTTATGTTATATCATATGTTTATATTGGATTTGGTTTCATACTAACACTAAAAGTCAACCTCTTGTTGAGCCATTCTCAAGCTATAAACGGCCACGAAAAAAAAAACTAATTTTCAATGAAATTTTACAACAAAAAAAACTACTAGACCCCACTTGAATACAAATTCCTTATCGTATTCTTGACTTTACATGATCACTGCTCGATAATAACTTTACAATATCCATATAATATTTGGTATTTATGTTAGGTTTTTTTAATAAATGCCGTGGAGAATAGGGAGCTTGATTGATAATTGATTTGAGATTTGCGTATTTTAGCGTTAGCTGAGCTAAAATGCGCGTGGTAATTGAGAACGTTGTGAAGAGATTGAGGATCACGGTCCGACATCAGGACATAACTGTCTTACGTATGTTGTCAGAGAATCCAACAAAAGTACTCCCTAAATATCCGCTGAAACGGTAGAAACAACTTAGGCCATAATTGTTGCGGTCTTATCTTTTTATCAAGCTTAATGGATAAGCTCGCTTGAATTCAATTTTTTTTTGAAAATGGTTAAATTCAAATTGAAACCAAATAATGAATTCAGGATAGTTGTTGAAAAATAATTAGTATTTACTTTTGAAATTTTTCTAAACAAGTGTAGTTCTTTAGCACATAGACTAATAATTTTATTAATTTTTTTAAAAATGGAAGTGTCGTGTAGACCATAAAAATAATATAAAAAGGATGGGATACAGTGCTGGTGACGGCCAGGTCTCTGCGAGAAATAGGATCAGAGAGTAGGACCTCAACCACGTCCCGCGATCATCAGAGCCCATGTTAGTCACGCCCAACATCTGTCCCGTTGATGTTGCTTCCCAAACCACATAATAGATGATCCATCATATAGTCATCCACCAACATTTATGACCTCTACAACCAACCGGAGAACAGTTCCATAATAACACCGACTTTGAACCCTGCAAAAAGGATAAAAGAATGCACAAATCGACCATAAAATGAGGGACAAGCCGCCGAAATCCCAAGAAGAATGAACGTATCATATATGCTGAAAGAAAATAATAAGAACAAACCATAAAAATTAAAAGATCGGAGAAGTAAGACGACGGCGGTTAGAATTGAGCACTGTTAGAGCTTTCGTTTTTTACACTTAACAAAAACTTAATTTGTTTACATCTTGGATATGCAGAGATGGTCGGGGATGTCTCACAGGGGCCCGTTCTGCATCCTTCCATGGCCCTCAGAATCCGGGATTGGTGGAGGCTTATGCGGTCCGGGATGCATTAACCTGGCTCCTGCAATATCCCCTGCAAAGGGCGACAGTGAGGAGCGATTGTATGATCATAGTGGATATGATCAGGAAAGGAGGGCGGTTGCTATCTCCTTTAGGGACAATTATCACAGATTGTATCTCCCTTTTAGCTAAACTCGAGTGCGTGCAACTCGTTTTTGTAAAGCGGACAGCGAACAAAGCAACTCACTAGCTTGCCAGGGCGGCTTGTTCCTCCCCTATATGGAATTGGTCCGGGGGCCATATCCCCGAGCCTCTTCAAAATATCATTCTTGCCGATATTTAAATAAACTAACATATTCTCTCAAAAAAAAAAGTACCATCCTGATTTTGATAATTATAATATCGGGATTTTTATTTCATTGCCTTTGAACAAAAAACAAGTAAGGCTTACGCCCGACCAAATTCCCATTAGACCTCATACAAAATCCTTAAACAAACCTACCCATACCCTTAATATTAGACAAATTTAGTGTCTAATGTACAAGGAAAAGCAATACTATAAAGACAATCAAACCCATAAACATAATCAGACAACAAAACCTAGTTTGAGCAGCATCCAATCCTCTTGAAGACAGAACCATCGTCTTTGACATTTATCGACTGTCCTTTCGAAGGAATCCCCGAGGCATTCCCGTTACCGTTGCCCGCATCGACAGGTTTCTTGCTCACTATCCGATATATCTGACTGAGAACCTCAGAGAACGCATTCTCCACGTTCGTTGCTTCGAGCGCCGAAGTTTCCATGAAGTAGAGAGACTCTCTCTCGGCGAAAGACCTTCCTTCCTCGGCTGTGACTGCGACGAGGTGCCGTAGATCGGACTTGTTGCCCAAGAGCATGACTACCATGTTGGGATCAGTGTGCTCCCTCAGCTCCTTGAGCCATCGGGCTGTGTTCTCGAACGTGGAGCGTCTGGTGACATCGTAAACTAGTAATGCCCCGACTGCTCCTCTGTAGTAAGCGCTGGTGATGGCGCGGTACCTATTAAGAATCAGAACTATGTAAACTTTTTATACAAAATTGAATTGAACATACATTTTCATACAAAATTGTTTAGGGATATTACAAAAACTGAATGAGTGGTTTACAGTTTCTGCAAATTGGTACTGTGAATTATATTTTTTTTTGCACGGTGAATAACACTGTTAAAATCATGGGAAAAGTCGAAAATGCCTTTTAACAAAAAAAAATATTTTAGTAAAATTGTTTTTTTATTTAATTCATGAAATGTTTTTGCGTGTTTTAGAAAATAAGGACAATTGCAAAAAAATACCCTTAGGTATAGACTTTTTGCAAGTTGTAGCCCTCTTTTTGCAAAAAAAAGGGCCCTAAACTTGTCTTCTTGTTGCATTTTGTGTAAAATTGTTAAAATGACGATTTTTTCTTGAAAATTGAATTTAGAATTTTCATCTCCCATAATTTTCTTCCTCTTTGTACTATACAATAATGAAGAGAAGAGAGATGAAAATTTTATTTTTCTTATTATTTTGGATTTCAAATCCTAGGGTAAAATCGTCATTCCAAAACAAATTTACACAAAGTGCAACTAAAATACAAATGAAAGACACTTTATTGCAAAAAGTCCATACCCCAAGTTACTTTTCTGCAATTGTCCCTAGAAAATAAGTTGAGATTTTTTTTCATCCAAGGGAAAAATCTGTATTTCCCGAATAATTGGGGAAGCCACGCGCACGTCACCCGACTAAATTTACCTTTTTCCGTCAAACATAACCGACGGAGCAAACAAAAAACATTGGGGGTACCAATTTACAACGATTTTTATGAGATGGTACCAACTTCTAAAAAGAGTAAACCAAACAAGAAGTTTTGGCAATCATCCAATTTCATTATTCGATTTCCACTTCTGCTACAGCAGAGAACACCATTAGATGCAATTCTAACACCAAAGCATGGATCAAACTAAATAGATTCTTTGAGTATTGTAACAAGTAAGCTAAGCTATGCATATGAGATTAGAGACCCATGGAACTTCCATTTAAATTTTGAATTTCACTGGATAATAAGCTATGCATATGAAATTTAAGACCCATGAAACTTGAATTTAAATTTTGAATTTCACTGAAGCTCCACATAAGTATCTACATAATTGAATATCAACTATATCATCAATTCATCATTATAATCATGATTATTTGAAATCATATCACAATTCCTCACAAAACCATGAAATTCATATGAATCAAGCAACTCTCAAGGGAACATATAAACAAATTTACTTGGCTTCATAGTTTCACATAAGATTGAAAAGAACAGAATCACCATCAACACATCAAATACACATACTTCCAAACAGAGACATCAAAACCCACATCACAAAAAGTCCCAAACTTTACCACAAATCTCACAAAACCCATCAAAATCCACAAAACTCCGATCAAAACCCAATTCGATTCAAGTGTCCAGAGACGAGGAAGAGGCTAAAAATCGTACCTTTCTTGACCGGCAGTGTCCCAAATCTGGGCCTTGATGACCTTGCCATCAATAGTCTTGCTCTTGGTAGCAAACTCGACCCCAATAGTGGACTTGGACTCGAGATGAAACTCGTTCCTCGCGAACCTTGAGAGCAAGTTCGATTTGCCCACACCGGAGTCCCCAATCAGAACCAGCTTGAACAGATAATCGTATTCTTCATCGGCTCTGTACCCAGACATGTTTATCTTCTTCGTTGAGCTCCTGTAGGTTGCAGAGACCTGAGTAAGGTGCCGTTTTGGGTCTGAGAGGTGTTCGAGGATCGCAAGGAATTGGGTTTGGCTTTACTGTTTTGGATTTTATTCGAAGTTGGTCACTTTGGCTGGTTTTGGAGCTTGCGCTTTGTGTGGACGGAGTGAAATGTATTGTGACTTTTTGTTGAGGTTTGGTCTTTACAGGGTATGTGCTTTTATTTTGATTTGGATAGAAGTCCCTATTTTTTTGACCGAAAGTGTAATTTATTAATTTGAATTTAAATACATATGAGTGTATCATAAATAAATTATTGATCACGAAAAACAGACAAAAAATATAATGGTGTCGTAGTTTTTTTCATACTATAACCATCTCTGACAGTATTGGGTGGGCAAATTAACACTAACTTGGGATGTCGTATAAATAAGGAAGGAAGACGGGGGTCGAGAAGGTGATAGTAGAATTCCTACCCCGAAAATTAGCCAATGAACTCAACAGTAATAGTGGGAGGCAATACATGAGTCGGAGTTCCCTCCTAGAAAAAATCTATGTTCACTAGGCATTGAACATGCAAATACAACCTCAAATAAAGTAAAAAGGACCCGCTCAATTAGTCAAGTCCATAACCGTGAATGGGGTTGAGACGGTTGCGGCGGTGGGGGCCAAGGAGAAGGGCGCGCGGGCTGCGGCTTCATGGACGACTCTAGAGACGGCGGCGGTATCAGAGGCGGCGACAAACCCAGGGACGGCGGCGGCAGCATCAGGGACGGCGGTAGTAGCATCAGGGATGACGTCCTTAGAGGAGGAAACCCCCGAAGTTGCAGAGGATGAACCGAAACAGGTCGGGAGATGGTGTGTTGATGGCGGAAGAAGATCAACGTCGCGGTGGCAAGAAGCGGCTCAAACGAAACCCTAACTGAAAAAACATTCGCAGGATCCCTAAGGAGGTTGCAAGCGAAAGGATGTGTAGGGAAGAGAAGCATAACCATGACATAGATCATAGTAAAAACCATGACTATAACCATGACTTTTGGGTGCTGCGGCTGAAAGCCTCTCCTAAGATTTAGAGAGTCAAAAAAACTTATTAATAAATTAACTTATTAATGGATTTGTCTATATAGAAGTCCCGATTTAATTTCAACAATTTAATTCATTCTAGTATTTTATGAATATTTTGATTTTATAAAAAAGTATAAAGATTTTGAAATACAAAACACGTATATATGTATAAAAAATTACAAAATATTTATAATAGAGACAGAAAAATTGCCATTTTAAAATAAATTAAAGTCGTGTAATTATTGTACGACTAATTTCCTTAAAGATATTAGATTTAATGATATAAAATAATTGAGTAATTTTATTTGTAAAAGAAAAATCACCGATAGTAATTGTGAAACGCTAATAATTCGCCATAGATTTATACAATGACCCCTTGAGTTTTTTAGTATTCAACCCAAGATTTATTATTACGAGAAAAATATGAAAATTTGAAAGTTTTTTTTTATAAGCTAAAATTTTTTATTAAGCAAATGTTCTACAAGAAAGTAAAAGAAAGGCAGAAAACGATCCACAAAAATGACCATTTCCCCAGACTAAAACAGCTATAAAGAGCAACAAAAACGCCCACGCAGGAAAGCTAACAAAGCTAAAACTCCAAGCACCCAAACTATCTTTTTTAACAATATCAACAGAGAAACTACCCGAATGGTCTCCTTTATCGATAGAGGTATTAGCTCTTGACTGATAAAAAAATCTTTGGTTGTCCCTTTTTTGGACGTCCACGTCCCTTCTTTGGTTGGGATAAAACCTCAGGATTCGGAAATTTAGTCAAAGTGTCCTTCCAAGGGCTTCCTTGGTTGACAACCGGGATGACAACATCAATCTGAAGTCCATCACCAAACACCGCCACCACAGGAAGAGAATAGTGGCTAAGCTGGGCCTGTTCTGAAGTTTATGTGGCCTGCAGAGTCAACCCACACACTTGGGGCTCATCTACAACCCGAACAACACCTTCAAAGGCCTATGACTCAGCCCGACTTACAACCAAAGCATCTGCAATCGAATCAGAAACCCCGTGAATCTCTCCAGACCCACTTACCCCGTGATCTTCTCCACTATCAACTGAACCCGGATTAGATCGCGGTTTTGCAGAATCAAAAGACGAGGTCAGACCATGACAGGAGCACGACGGAGCAGTCCCAATCGTACCAGAACTAGAACCTTGAATCCCATCCACCCAACGTCGAGAAGATGATGAAACCGAAAAACCTCCCTCCCTTGTTCGGGCGCTTCAAAATAGAGCACCTTCGGACGGACCCAAAAGCACTAAAAACATTCTTTACCCATTCCTCCGTGGATCCATAAGGGAGATTGCATACAAAAACATCGGTGGAGTTCTCTTGTGATATTGTTCCGACGTTCTTCGATGCACTCTCCTTGTCGGCCACTACGGGTTCTGGCTGAGCTTCTCCATCTACAACAGCTATAGGATGCACTATCTCGGTCTGAGGACGCTTGACCCTATTTGAACGCTCTCTTGTACTATGAGATTTCGATGCTCTATTTTTCTTGAATGCCGGATCAAGAGCAACTGCAGCAGCTAAAGCCTCTTGGCCGGATCTAAGAGGACAAAAATTACAACCAGGTGAAGCGGCCGTCAGACTTGTCTCTGGATCAAAGCCAAACTTTCGTCTCTGACTTTGTTTTGGCGCAAAAACAGGTTCATGCTTCACACTGGAACGTCGCCCCTTCTTTGTAACAACCCTTTTTACTTTCTTTTTTCTCTAGATGATACAGCCTATAACTATAGGGCAGTATTGATCATACATAGAGATCAAAGTACAACAAAAAGAGGAAAAGGAGAGAGCAACCATAATGTACGTCTTGTTTCTAGGTCCTTGGATGCTGCCGATTGATCTGAAAATTCCTTCTCTGATAACACTACCGTGAAACTAATGCAACACCACAGAGAACCGTCCCACCCCACCAGACACGACCGGATCACCGGTGAATTGTCACCACCGAACACTGCACCAAACCAAATAGATGGCATAGAGAAACTCACCGGCTAGCAACAACACCTCACTCGAAGCCGAACACCAGCACGACCAGGGCGTCGCCGTCGATCAGGCCAGCCGGGAACGAAACTGCGATTTCGATTATAGACACGAGCTCATACAAGAACAAAGAATCACCGGCCTGAAACACAATCTGGCAGTAGCAATCCTCCCTCGAATCCGAAACACCAGCACGACCAGGGCATCGCCGTCGATCTGGCCAACCGGGAACTGTAAAGACCATCCCGGTTTAAGAGAATTAAATATTTTAAAATCTTCGTTTGAAACGTCGTGGTTGGAAAACGGGATGGAAAATTGGAATGAAGGCAATGTAAAAAGAAAATAAAAAGAAAGAGGAGAAGGAGTGGACATGACCAGGCCAGTTTTGGGTCAGTTGGTCGGACCAGGCCCGGCCCTTTGAGCCCAAATCTCGCTTACAAGCCCACGAGTCTGGGCCCAAGCCCACTCGGGCATCACCTAAACCTAGCATTGTTTCATCTTCTTCTTCGCTTCTTGCGCGATTACCGAGACGCGACTCTCTCTCTCCCTCGATCTCTCTCGCCGGCAACGTCTCTCCGGCTTTGAAACCTACCCACGCCGACATGACAGCGACGCCGGAACACCGTCACCAAGACCCTGTGCCAGAACCCCCCCCCCCCCCTGTCCCCTCTTCTCTCCCTTCTTCCCCCTCGAGTTGAAGCGAACCTCGCCACCGCTCGCGTTCGAACCACACCACTGCAGCAACAACGTTTCTAGAACAGTTGAGCCTCAACCAAGGCTCGATTGTTCTTCTCTGTTGGTCCTTCCCTTGAAATCGAGCGTGCGCGGGCTCGATTCGATCGAGCTTTGTCGGAGAAGACACCGCCGGAGTTATCGAGCTCCAGCTCTTCGCTCCCGCGCCGGCGAGCCCTCCCGTCGTCAGATCTTGACGGAGAGACCCTGGGTTTCACACCAAAGACTCCCCCTCGTCGCTCCGAGCTCTCTACCACCGTCGAGATGCCCTAGTTCCGCCTCTACCGCCGTCCTCAGCCTCGACGGAACCCTTGCCTCGCCGTCTCCGTTCTCGTCTCCGGCCAGGATCGAGACTGAGCCAGGACCGAGCTTGGGCCTTGGACAAGCACGGGCCTTGGGCTCCAGCTCAGTTTGGGCCTCGGGCCTGGACTCAGCTCCATGTCGGGCCTGGACTCGGGCCTGAACTCGGATCCGGGTCAATTCGGATCCGGTTTCCGGGTCAGGTCGGACTCGGGTCGAGGCCGGGTCAGAACATATTTATTAATTATTAAATTAACTTAATTAATATAAATTAAGGATTTGAATCGGATAATTCAAAGGACTGAACTGATAAATTCATCGGACTCAATTGATAAATTTAGAGGACTGTTACGGACTGGACCGGGACTGATTACCGTCCCTTAATGTTAAAAACCAGGCTTTGACCTCGATCATGGAGAATACCGGAGGTAGGCCCGGACGTCAACAGCTAGGAGACGTAGCTGTTGGTTCTTCTTGAGGTAGGGAAAGTAATGAATACCGGTTTAATTACGGAAAGATACTAGTATGCATGCTAGGTAATAATAAAACTGGAACGAACGTTTATATTATAAAAATAACCGAACGAGTATTAGTAACATGTAGGATATGATTCATTAGTTTAGCCGCTTTCAATATTCTGGGAAATTGTCGTGCTGGTAGAATGGCCATGTCGAGCCTTAGGTTGTGTGCTGATTGAGATGCCTGTTTGTGTTTAAGATGCTTGATGCGTGTTATAATCGTTGTGTGAGAGTCTAAATAAGATTATACTCGGTGTGGCATGTTGTGACTGTGTGTGGGCAAGTGTGCCGTGTTTGGTATGATGTGAACCCTTGGTTGTGACATGGTCGGGTGTGTGATAGACCGACGTGACGTGTAATTGTAGTAATATTGTTTGGCTTGTGAGCCGTGTTTGATCTGTGGCATTACGATGCGTGATATTATCTTGATGTGTGTTCTAAGAGAATTGTATTCCGGTATGGTACCCACATCGAGGGGGTGTGCCGGTGCGGGGTAGTATCTAAGCCGACGATGTGGTCCCACGTATGCGCGGTCCCCCGGTGTGTTATTCCTGTACGATGGCCTACATCGAAGGGGTATACCGGTGTAGGACATCTAGGCCGACGATTGTGAATTGGGCCTACGGATCGTGTTGGGCCCCTACGGGTCGTATTGGGCCGACGGGTCATATTGGGCCTACAGGTCGTGTTGGGCCTACGGGTCGTGTTGGGCCAACGGGTCGTATTGGGCCTACGGGTCATATTGGGCCTACGGGTCGTGATTGGGCCTACAGGTCGTGTTTCCACCCCGATGATCTATGGGCCTTTGGGGACATCCCCCCCCGATGAGATGCGTTCCTAGAGAACGTTTCCGATCGCCCCGATGCATGTGTCTCCCCTAGACCGAGGGGCTATCCGAGATGATACAATGACTTTTCGGTATGATATGATGGAGTTCGGGGACTGCGGTACGGGACGTGTGCTGGTTGCTTTTATGTGTGATACGTGTGTCGTGTGTTGTTTGGTTAATGTTTTATTGTGCGAGCACGGTCGTTTGAGTGTGTTGTAAGTTTGGCTATGAACCCCGGATTGGCAGTTAGTTATGCTGTACTAGTATGCCCTAATTGGACGGTTACTCATGGTGGTGAGCCGATTTTCATTACCTTAACTACTTTCTCTACTGGGCGAAAGCTCACCCCTTACATTGATGTGTTTCAGGTGTTGAGCGGGTTTTGTGCTAGCAGGACACAACTAAGCTTGGGAGCTGGCGAGTGTCTTGTCTAGTAGGTCTAGAGACGTACTGTGTATTTTAGACTAAACACTGCGTTTACTCAGTTTCCGAATTACATATTATTATTTTCAGAGTTTCGTTTAATTCTTATTTTAATTGTTTTACTTAAATTATTTATTGTTTAAGTTCACGTCTCGAGTCCGGTCAAAACCGGATTTGGGGCGTGACAGGAACGAACTTGCGATTCCGACTACGGACACGGGCCACACACCATCAGTATGACACAACTCTGACGCGACCAGAACCAAATCCACAGCGCTAGCAGCCTATCCGGTTCATTCAATTAAATGAAAATTTGCAAGTTTAGTACAATTAAATGCAAATAATATAAACAAAAAAACTCTCTCTCGGGATCACGTCTTGAGACTCTCGCTCTAGCCCTAGCTACGCCTCTATGGAGCTTCCTCCTGCCACTGCCGACATGTTGGTTCCCGTGCCACCGCTTGCTGTTGATTCTGTCGACTGCGCCACTCCCGTGTCCCCATGTCCCATCGGGTCATCTCCCCTCACAGACCGTGCTTGGTGTGGGGGATAAGAATCGAAGGTTGGGACGAGGGTTGGTCCAACTGCCTTCTTCTTCCATCTCTTTTATCCCGGTCCAGATTGCTCCCCACAACACGTTGTTAGGGTTGTTTCCGATCTCTATGAGAACCCGGTCTTCTTCGCGAGTCTCGCTGTTATGGCAAGGATGGCTGTGTCGCCGTGCGACCCTTTTTCCCTCTAGCGACATAAACCCTAGCCTGTTGGTCTCCCACCCTTTCCATAACCTTGCTCTTATCCCGGGCGGTGAGTGTTCTTAGGTTGCACCGACTCGGCTGTTTCGCCTTCCTCGGCTCATGCTTCAGGCTCCCTTGGTCTCAACTCCGCCATTGGGGCTGGTTCTGGAGGCGGTCTCAACCGTATCCACGATCTCTCGGGTGTTGAGCCGCACTTACCACCTTTCCCATGCCGCTTACGGTAGGGTGAGAAAGACGGTGGAGACTTCTTCCACACGGATGCTCCGCCGCAACTATAGTCGGGTGCGGGCTTTAGTGTCCTCGGATACCGTGGCTTCCCGTCCCATGCATGGTCATGACTACTCCAACCCTCCTCCATTGATTCTGGGGAAGGGTCTATTGGGCTCCAGTAGGCCGGGTCCCTTCATTAGCAGGCAGTAATATCCTGTTCTGGGGGTAGCCACGCAGCTGCTTCAGAGCAGGTATCCGAGTCATCTTCCGGTGTACCAGAGGGGCTTGCTGCGGCGTAATCCGATGATCAGTCCCCGTCCCAAGGTCGGACGGAGAGTGTCTCACCCAACCTCGATGTCTCGAGCGCTTACTAGGGCTCGTGGGACTATCAACATAGTATAGGGGCCAGGAATGGAGACTAAAGCTTCGGTTCCGATGACCATGAACCCGATACTTAAGGTCAGATCGTCTCGCGGTAGGGATTTTGGCATAACCCTGGACCCGATACCTAATATGGGGTTATCCGGTTCCATCTGGGACGTCGGTAACTCGCAGCCGATAAGCCTCCAAGAGTGGTCGGCCGCGTGCCCTAAGGGTTTTGTACACATGAAGATTGGCTCTCTACTGATTCGAGTGTTGCGGTCACGTCACTCGATCTCGGTGGGTTTGGAGGTGGAGGTCGCGCGCACTCGGGAGCGTGGTCTGTTGAAGTTCCAGCGCCTGCGGCTCCCGGGACTGGATGTGGGGTGCGTGTGGCTTCTGGAACAATGAAGAGAGCTGCGGCTGAAGAGAGAGGCATGATGTACCAGTTGGGCATCAAGAACTGGCCTGGGAGGGGTCCCTTGATGATGTTGTGCCTCCATCTACTGGAGATCTTCTTGGCCAGTACTACTGCAACAATTTCTAGGAATGAGACCTTCAGTTTCATCCTCACACTTTTTGTTCTTGTTGGCCAGTATGACATTCAAATACTGTCAGTGGCGGTTCTCATAGAAAAAGGATTGGTGAACCTCGGTTCCATAATGTCCTCGTTTAATGGTTAGAGAGTTTGTTCCCTGATGCACATCGTTGTTCAAATATTTGAAGTTTAATCAAACTTACTCATTTCGTTAAAAAAAATATAAAAGATAATATCATTGAATAAAAATGTGACAATTTCCGTGTACTTTTTTGAGCCTATTCGATATTTTCATTTTATACAACTGAGTCTTAGTTTAACATTTCAACAACATAATTCATCCTCTTTGATTTCATAATAATTATATTAAATTAAGAAAAATTAAATTATTAATTCGAATCGGTAACAAAGGGACGTCTCTACTCCGGTTTTGTCGGGTGCTAGAGTATGGTTTTGTTAGTTTTCTCGAAAACTGTGCAAAGGTGGCGCCGGCTTGTTCGGTTTTTTGTGGCTGGGGAATGGAAGAGGAACCCGATTGACGGTGATTGTGTTGATCGGCAATGGGGTCGAGCGAGGATGAGAGGTTGGATCTGTTGAGTGATAGACTGGGAGGAGTTCGGCTTGATGAGGAAGATGAGGAACTGGTAATTCCCGAGGATGAACTGAATGAAAGCGGAGAGAAGTATAGACATGCTTTGGCCTGGAAGTTAATCACGCAGAAAGGGTACAACAACACTATTTTCATGGAAGTTATGAAAAAGGCCAACAACAGTAGAGGTATGGTCATTGAACCTTTGGCAAAGGATTTGTTTGGGTTCTTTTTCGCTACTGCCACAGGGAAACGAAAGTTCCTTGACCTGGAACCATGGTTTTTCAATAAAAACCCTATTTGCTTTCGGGAATTTTCGATTGATGATAACCCTAAGGATCTAGTATATTCGGAAATTTCTATGTGGGTCCAAGCTTCAAATCTACCTTTTAAGGCAATGACGAAAAAGGTAGGGTACAAAATTGGAGATCGGATTGGTCGAACTTTAGAGGTGAATGCGAAAAAGGATGGAATGGCATGGCTTGACTTCATACGCATTCGGGTCAAATGGGATATATCCCAACCTTTGAGAAGAAGAGTCAAGGTCTTGTTGGCAGAGAATATGGTGCACACTTGGGTCCCTTTACAGTATGAACGGATTCAGAACTTTTGCTATGGGTGTGGGAAGCTGGGTCACGTGGTGAAAGACTGTGAGACGTTCATAGAGGGTCAGGATGAATAAGACTATCCATATGGTCCATTTTTGAGGGCTGGAAGGGTCAGAAACCCGGGATCCTTCTTACATCAACAGGTGGAGTCGGACGAGGATGAGTCGGGGGTAGGAGGAGCTTTCACTACTACACCGACTCTGAACCGGGACAAGGAGGAGGTGAGCAAGTCTGTTCCGGGGGCGTCTAGGAGCAAGGATAAAGGAGGACGAAGTGCTGGCTTGAGCAGCAAGGACAGGGAAGAGGAGAACCGAAATGCTTCAGTGGAGAAAATTTACTCCAGCGATAGCGACATAGAGGGATGGTGTCGAAAAGGCAGTGAAGCCGACTTGAAACGGAGGGCCACTGGAAGTGGAAGCTTGGGTAGTGGGGCAGTGAGGGCTGCAAAGAAGAAAGGACATGAGAGGTCAAGGTCTCAGTCCATTTCGAACCGTTACCGGAGTTCGCCTTCGGCCAGCTTGGATATGGACTTGAATGTAGTTCCAGTGAAGAGGGGAGAAAGTAACAGTAGACCAGGTTCGAGGGGCACAAGTACTGCATATCAGTCCCAGAACTCGAGAAGCTTTATAAGTGGAGGTGGGGGACGAAGGTTTCGAAGGTTGGTGAAAGGTGGTGGTGGTACACAGAAAGATGCGGGTGGAGATGTGGAGTCCAAGAAGAGGAAAGGGGTGTTTGTCGATCATCCGGTTGATTTTGGGAACTCGGTCCCTAAGACACATGAGGATTCGATAACTGTTTTGGCGAGGGTTGCTAAGCAACCCCGCGAAGATCAATGATCATATTGGCTTGGAACTGTCGCGGGCTTGGGAACCCCTGGACAAAACGGTTCCTGTAAGAGCTGATAGCTCACAAGAAACCCGACATTGTATTCCTTTCTGAAACAAAGGTAAGAAAGGATACAATCATTGACCTGAAGCGAAGTATTGGGATGGATGGTGTTTTTTCTGTGGATTGTGTGGGCAATAGTGGTGGATTGGCGATGTTTTGGAAACAGGAAGAGGACTGGACGTTGAAAACGTTTTCCCCAAGGCACATTGACATGGTTTTTAATGCGCCAGAGGGAAGAAGTGTACGAATTATAGGATTATATGGGGAACCAAAGTGGGAGAAGAGATGGGAGACGTGGAATCTAATTCGTGAGTTAAGCCACAGATCGTCTATTCCTTGGGCGATGATAGGAGATTTCAATAATATGAGGTCCGATGAAGATAAGAGAGGTGGGGCTCCCTACCCAATTAGACTTCAAAGGGGTTTTGAGGACTCTTTAAAGGATGGGGGTTTACGGGGCCTTGAAATTACTGGGTATCGTTACACTTGGGAGATAGGAAGGAATGGGCTGAACAGAATTAAGAACAATTGGATAGAGCAACGGTAAACAGAGGATGGGAGGAGTTGTTCCTGGATTCCAAATTGGAATACGGTGGATTTTCTACTTCGGATCATGCTCCGATTGTACTTCGTAGCGCCTTTGAGCAGCGGTTCCGGGGTTACTGAACTTTCAAATTCGAGGAGGCTTGGAACCGGGATCCGGAGTATCGAAAGGTGATCCAAGATGTGTGGGATGTTCAAGGGGAGGACCCGGTTGATCGGGTCCTCGAGGAGACGGCCGAGAAGCTTCGTGAGTGGGCTGGGAGGAACCCACATCCCCTAAACAGACGAATTAGACTATGCAGAGAAGAAATGAACCGATTAAAAGGGAGATGGGATGCCAGAAGTGGAAAGAGGGTTCATGAGTTGAGACATGAACTTACAAGATTGCTTGCTCAAAAGGATGATATGTGGAGACAAAGAGCCAAGAAACATTGGCACGAGGGGGGAGACAAGAATACAAAGTACTTTATGGCGAAAGCTACCTCCCGGAAGCGAAGGAATAGAATAATTTCCTTAAAAGATGAGGATGGGATAGAGAGACGTTGGGAGAACGGACTGGAGGAAGTGATGATCGGGTATTTTGATACTCTATTTACCCCGGAGATGCAGGGACTGGACGAGGTGAGCTCCTTAATACCCCGAACAGTAACTGTGCAGCAGAACGAGGAACTAAGAAGGTCGGTGGAGAGGGATGAAGTCCGGAGAGCGGTGTTCGGGATGAAACCACTAAAGGCCCCCGGGCCGGACGTGTTTAATCCCAGATTTTTTCAGAAACATTGGACTGTGGTGGGGACAGTGTTTGCAAACTGGTGCAGGAGGTGTTCAAAACCGGTGGGATTCCATGGAAATTAAATGAGACAAATGTGGTCCTGATCCCAAAAGTCAGGCACCCGGCAAAGATGGAAGAGTTTAGGCCCATTGTACTTTGCAATGTGGTCTATAAGGTGATTTCGAAGGTCATGGTGGGCCGAATGACGTCGATCCTTCAATTAAGCATTTCTGAATCACATAGTGCTTTTTTGAAGGGGAGACTAATTACTGACAATATTTTGATTTCAGGTGAGATCTTGCACACCCAGAAGAACAGGAGATCGGGCAGGAAGGGGCAAATGGCATTAAAAGTAGACATGCGTAAAGCTTACGATATGGTGGATTGGAACTATTTGGAGTGGGTGTTGGAGCGTATGGGGTTTGATGAGCAATGGGTGAGGTTGGTGATGGAGTGCGTGAGGACCTCAGAGTTGTGGATTTGTGCGGAAGGGCGAAGGTTTAGGCCGGTTAGGCCGAACAAGGGGCTACGCCAAGGGGACCCGCTACCACCATATTTATTCATAATTTGTGCTGAAGGACTCTCCAGGATGATTGACATATTTGAGCAACAGGGTTTGATTCATGGCACTAGAGTGGTGCGGGGTGCTCCTCCGGTGTCCCATTTGTTTTTTGCAGATGACAATTTCTTTTTTCGACAGGCAACAGAGGAGGAGGCTAGAAACTGGAGAAAGGTACTGGAATTATATGAGAGGGCTTCAGGGCAGAAAGCAAACATGGCGAAGTCCTCTATATCTTTTAGTCCAAACACAAGATCACAGGAGATACAGAGGGTACATGAAGTGTTGGGAATGAGAATGGTCGACAATGTATGACAATATTTGGGCATGCAGGCCTTGGTGGGAAGAAGCAAGTATAGAGCTTTTAAGTTCTTGAAAGACAGAATGGTGGCAAGAATGGGAAGCTGGGACGAAATGTTATTAAGCAAGGCAAGAAAAGAAGTCTTGTTAAAAGCAGTGATACATGCGCTTCTAACCTATGTGATGAGTGTGCATTTATTGCCACAGTCCCTTATAGATGAAATGGAGATAGCCATGAATAAGTTTTGGTGGTCTCATAATTCGACAGGGCAGGGGATAAGATGACGAAGATGGAAAGACTTATGCTCCCACAAACTAAAGGGCGGTATGAGTTTTAAATTTTTGCATGATTTTAATGTGGACATGTTAGGGAAGCAAGGATGGAGGTTGTTGGTTAAACCGGAGAGTTTGGTGGCAAGAGTTTTGAAGGCTAAATATTATCCCCTTGGGGATTTTATATCGGCCCATGAGAAACCAAGGGCCAGTACGGGGTGGAAAAGTCTGATGGTAGGGCATGAATGGTTCGGAGAGGGGTCCGGAGAAGGATCGGGTCGGGGGAGGACTCGTTGTTGAGCCAGCCGTGGGTGGGGTCTTCAACGAGGTTCTTGACCCAGTTGTCGGAGAGACTTGAAGTTTGGACGGTCAATAGGATGCTTTTCCCAGGGAAGATGGAATGGAATGTGCAGCTTATTGATCGAATATTTTCAGAGGAGGACCGCACCCTGATTTTAGGGGTGCCTATGTCGGAGGGACGGGTGAAGGATGGTTGGTACTGGGAGGGTAGCCGAACGGAGGAGTATGTGGTCCGGGACGTTTATAGGAAGCTTCAGGTCGAGAAGGGGAGATGGTGAACAGAGGATAGAGACCCTTTCTGGAAGACGCTGTGGTCTTTACAGGTTCCACCTAAAGTGATTCACTTTTTGTGGAGATGGGTCACTGGGTTTCTTCCTACAAATACGGTATTGAGAGGTCGCAGGGTTCCCATACAGGCGGCCTGCTCGGTATGTGGGGAGGAGGAGACGCCGGTGCATGTGTTGGTCAATTGTGCAGTGGTCCGAGAGGTGTGGAGTAGAGTGTCGGGGCTGCCAATGACAAACACTGGATCGGTTAGGTCTTGGCTGGAAGAGGCGTGGGGAGCATTGGCGAGGCCGGAAGCTAACTTACTTGGAGTGTTGTGTTGGGAATTGTGGAAGGGGCGGAATAGTAGAGTGTGAAAGGGAAGGGATTTGAGACCGGAAGCAATTTATAGGACCGGTGTCAAATTAATGGAGGAATGGATGGAGGCAAACAAATCAGGAGGTGCCGCAGGGGGTGGCAAGTTGGCGCCGAAGTGAGGGAAGCCGGAGGAGGGGTTCTGAAAATCAACACAGATGGGGCAATTTTTGCAGGGAGCGGTGGTGGAGGGGGGATGATTTGCAGAGATTCTGAAGGGCAAGTTTAGGGCATACAATGCTTTGTTCTTGCAGGATTGCATGACCCTGAGGTGATGGAGGCACTAGTGGTTCATAGGGCCCTTTTTGGACCAAACAGAGTGCTTGGGTGAAGGTGGTTGTTGAATCTGATTGCCTGGGAGTAGTGTTAGCTATTAACAAACAGGGGTCGTTGTTGACCCCTCTGGGAGCAATTATTCATGATTGTAGAGCCATCTTACAGGAATTACCGGAAGTACAGATAGTGCATGTGAGAAGAAGTGCTAATGAGGTTGCTAATGTAATAGCTAGAAATGCCCGTGAGTGGGCTTCTATTGTTTGGGATTGTAATGCTTTGCCAGTAGTCGTGTTCAGGCTACTGGCTTTAGACTCTGCTGAATAAATACAAACATTCTTCAAAAAAAAGAAAATTTAAATTAATTTAAAGCGTTTTGATATCCAAGTGACTAATTTTATTTTGAAATAATATCCAAGTGACTAAATTAAAAACAGAATATTTTTCCTTTTATTCTTATTAAAAACCATTTAATGATTTAAATGCTCTCGGTATGAAAATAAATATAAAATGTTAGTCAAATTCTTGTTATAAAATAGTTATCAAGATAATGATATCCAATTTGATTTTTTTTATCTTTTTGGAAATTCAAAACAACCCAATGATTGATTCTAAATTTTATCCGTTTGCGGGTTGTCATTGAGGATTGTTTTTTTTTTTGAGTAAGTCATTGAGGATTGTTAGAAACTTTATTAAAGTTTTAGCAGTTTCGGTCTGACCGTATTATGTTTTATTTTATAACAAACTCGAAAAGTTTCAGGGTTCTTTAGTCATTTATATTATTTGGGGTTCCAGTCATTAATAATGTGTATTTTTTTGGTCAAAGTCAATGTAATCTATCTGCATTTATAGAATGAGAATTATAAACATTCTTTTCAGATTTGTAAATAAAATATTTTTGTACTATATTAAAAAGAGATTTTTTTTCTTGACAAATTCATTTTATATCGCCGAAACAAAACAAAAAATACAAAAGTAGAAAAAAAATGCCTAGGGTTTTGCGATAGGACCTCCATCTGATCTCTCCTACCAACCATGCTGTCATTAACATCATTCCTCTTTTGTCGTCCCAATACGTCCGATAATCAGCACTTTTACCTCTCCACCACCATTTACTTATCTACTATCATCCTCTACCTCTCAATCATTATCTCCTCTCTCCGAACAATCGTCCCCAACCTTCAAGATGTCGTCCCTATCCTTAGGGGTGTCGCAATCTCCGAGTTTCCCTCCTCTACACGCCTCCCAAGGACCAATTCTTTGAGTTCTCGTTTGGAATTGACAAGGAATGGGCACCGGTCCCCACACCTAACATATGAAGCACCTGCTTGCTACACATCATCCATATTTGATCTTTCTCTTCGAAACCTTGACGGCTAGGTCGAAACTTTCACTGTTGTAGCGAAGCTTGGGGCTCCACAAGGGGACTGAGTACCTGTGACAATGGAGCAACGAGGCCTAGTGATGTTCTGGGTTGTGGGTCTGGATGTCATGGTGGGGACGTCCTCGACAAACCAGATTGATGTCATGGTCATATGCTCGAGCCACTTACCGACTAGGATTACAAGTTCCTAGTAACAATCTCACGCTACAACCACACTTGTCGCTCTCTACCTTTACGTAGCCTTGTACCATCGCGTTGATGAGGGTTTGGGTCTTCACGGTCATGACGTCGATTGGTAGATTCGAGGCCTAGACCCAAATCTCTAAATGTCGGAAGCAGAGAGAGGACATTAGATCCCTCGGGGACAAACCAATAAGGACGAACGGGGATTGATGAAAAACCTAGTGGTTCGCCTTTCGTACCTAGGGGTTCGCCTTTCGTACCTTATACTTCGCTAGTAGAAGCCGAACGCACCTTTTTCCAAGTGCTTGACGACCATGCCCAGGGATTGTCACATGTCCGCCATTACCCGAGAGAAGACGTTGCGACTATTGAGTCATGAGTAGAGAAGTTGGCCTTTGAGGGGAAAACAAAGACAATCAAGACCACCGACACCAACAAAAATCGAGACCTCGATGGTTAGGTCATTGTCCCCGTTGAGGGAGATCGCCCCCTTACAAGATTGCATTAAACCAATCTCGTATTCTCTGTTTGTGTTTCCTTGGGAAACGACAATGTGTTTGTTGAAGGTGATGGAGGGTACATGGGGTGTTTAAAGGGAGAAGGAAATGGTGGTGGCGGGCCTCGAGACGGAGCGCATCGATCTTGGGAGGAGGAATTGAGATAGGGACAAGAAGAAGAGGTTGCAGCGACATCAGAAACGTGTGAGAATCCTAGACATGGTGAGTGGTCAGATTCAAAATAACGCTATTAATAAATTTGGCGACATAAAACGATGAACATAGATAATTTCTCGAGGACGATTGAGTATTCCACCTACCCTCATTACGCCTTGAAATTGGTCTAACTTGTCCATGAAGAAAAAGGGTTTTTTCTTACCAAGTGGAAGACTATAAGATTATACATATTTAGATCATTAAATATAAATATTATCTTCCTATTATATGGTTAATTAGGAATCCATTATTTTTAGGAAATATGCTATTCTAATTAAATATTAATTACCAATTGATTGATAAAGAAGTTTTTCTTAAATTCAACATCTACTTTGATGGATTGTAGAGATTGAACCCTAACAAAAAATCTTGGTCTTCTTTAACCTACAAATACATGCGACTTCTTCCATCATAACCACACAATTCGCAAACACCTAAAAGAGTGTAAAGGAAAGGGAAAAAAACAAAAGTTCATAAGACGAACTACGTGGACTTTGATCTTTCACATACTAATGAGGAGTATGTAGGCCCGACCCGCCCACTTGGCAAGCTAGGCAAAAGCCTAAGGCCACTTACATAAAAAGGCCACATATTTTTAAAAATTGGGCTTGCTACCTTAGAGCCCCCAAAAATTAATAATCTGATTTTAAGTTTTAATAACCCCTTCACCGATTGCTAACTCTTCCTCTCCCCAAATTGTTTCAACTCTTCGACTCTTTCAGACATTTGGTTCTCCAAAACAGCTTTTAGTCTTTCCAAACCAGTCGTTTATTCTACATATCTCAAGCAATTATGGTGGCTTCTTTTTTTTCCAAATCAACATGCTGAAAGCCTATAAATAGAAAAGGTAAGTTTGAGCTTAGATTCATCAACGATCTTCCTAATCTTTGGCTATTCTTCCTCATTTCTCTTCAACATTAACCAATCTCTTGACTCTTGTGCTCTTTATGCTCATATTTCTCTTCTACAATCAACAACTCAAAAATTTCTTTTATTTGTTACCCTCCCGAATGTTTTGTTGCAGCACCGAGACGAATAAAAGAGGTTGTAGTTACAAAAAAAAGGTTACGACTGATTTTTGTTAATTGATTCTACAATTTATTATCTTTGATTTTTGGTTTCCTATCCATATAAATATGATTATGTTTAGTTGATGTCTTTTTGGGTATTGTTGTATGCGTATGAAACTATTTAATATCCCAACATAGTTTCTCTGTAATTTGGGGGAAGACAAGGATGTAATTTTAGATGATTCCCAAGACAAACTTATTTTATTAATTAATTAATTTGTTTTTACTGATTTATTAGATCTCCTGAAATTAGTCAAATAAGGATTAAATCTACTTGTTAGGCTCACAATTTATCAAACAGAGTTCTTACTTTGCACATTATTTTATTTCTGCTCATTGTCTTTATCTATCTATATTCCAAATTTGTATTAACAGTTTCTAATAAATGGAAAATTAATTGCATCAACAGGTTCTAATATATCTACCTTCTGTTGACTGTTTTGTAGGTGCTAATTAAGAAGATCTTGGAAACACTTAGTAATTGTTTGATACCAAGTTATATTATTCTATACTTTCATTTTGAAATGTAAAATAGAAAACATGAATATGATTTTTCTAAATTTAAAAGAAAAAGAAAAATTGAGGGTTTAATAAGTTCACAAAAGTGGGCTTTTAGATAAATTCGTAACAAAAAAAGTCTAATAGAAAATATTGGTGATTGTTCAAATGGTTCCTTGCATCATGATGATAATGAAGTTAGCAATAAGGATGAAGTGTTTGTTAACCAAGAAGGAACTGTAGTTGTTGTAGAGAAACTAAGTAATGAATTTGTCAATTTGGTGCCTAGAAATATTGATGACCCTAGTCAATGGGTAAGTGTAAGTAATAATTTTAGAGATTTGTTAGTAGAAAAAGGTCCCATTAGAATTACTAAAATAGATTTTCCTGAGGATCAGTTATAATGACACTTTTCTTCTACATGTTATCTTCAAATATTTCCCAATAGTGAAAGGTATGAAAAAATGGTTAATTTATTATGTGGATTTGGATAGAGTGTTTTGCTTTTGTTGTAAATTGTTTGATGTTCTTCCAAGTATAAGTAAGTTAGCTAAAGAAGGTACAAATGATTGGAAAAATCTTGTACCTACACTTAAGAGACATGAAATAAGTAATAAGCATATAGTTAATATGAGTGCATGGGTTTAATCGGAAATGAGATTAACCAAAAATAAGACAATTGATAACAATATTAAAGATCAAATTAATAAAGATAAATAACATTGGAAGAGTGTGTTAATAAGAATTATTTATGTAGTGAAAACTCTTGGGAAGAATAATTTAGCTTTTCGTGGTTCAAATGAAAAAAATTATCAAGAAAAATGGATTTTTTTTAGTTTGATTGAAATGATTGGTGAATTTGATCATATTATGCGAGAACATATCCGAAGAATAGAAAATAATGAGATTCATAATCATTACTTTGGGAATAAAATAAAAAATGAGCTTATAATTTTATTGGCATTTGAAATTCGAAAGAAAAATATTAAAAGTCATTGTGGATGCTAAATATTTTTTTCTATCATTCTTGATTGTGCCCCTAATATTAGTTATAAAGAACAAATGTCAATTGTGGTGAGAGTAGTGGAATATTTTTTAGGATTCTTAGAAGAAGATGATACATCTGGTGATGAGCTTTTTAACTCCATTATGGATGAAATAAAGACTATAGGAATAGATATAAATGATTTAAAGGGACAAGGGTATGACAATGAGTCAAATATGAAGGGAAAACATCGAGGATTGCAAAAAAGAATTTTAGATATCAATCCTAGATCATTTTATACTACATGTGGTTGTCATAGTTTAAATTCAGTTATATGTGACATGACTAATTCTTCTACAAAAGTTGCATCTTTTTTTGGAGTGTTGCAACAAATATATACTTTATTTTCTTCGTCTACAAAGAGGTGAAAAATTTAACTGATCATGTTCATAGTTTGACTTTGAAGTCTTTGTCCCAAACATGATGGGAAAGTCGTATCGAAAGCATTAAGACGGTAAGATTTCAAACTTTTGAGGTAAAAAATGCTTTGTTTAAATTATCTATTTCTAGTGAAGATGTTTAGGAACATATGGGCTTGGGAATTTCCCGGGATGACTTCTCTCGGTGATTGGAAGTGTCATGTTCAGATTTAGGGTCCTTGGGTGGCCTTGTGTCTACCTGTTCCCGTGTCCCTCTTCTTCGTTTTTGCTCCCGATGTGGAGATGTTCTGTGGTCATACGATGTTGGGCGGTGGTGATCACTATTTTTGTTGAAGCTTGGGGCTTGGGTTCGATTTCTTAGTTGAAGGTTTGTGGTGCTATGAAGTTGGAGCTCTGTCATACTCGTCCACCTCCACGAATATTGAATCGGGTTCTGCAGAGTCCGACTGTTGGTCCCGTGATCCGTTCTAGTGTGGTTGTTTGTTTCGACGATCAGTGGTGTTGATGGAGGGTGGTCTAGGGTGTAGTACTACGTCATTAATTACTTGTTTGGTTGACGTGTTGTTGTTCAGACTTGCTTGTTTCCATGAAGTATGTGGTTTTGCTGGAGCGTTCACAATCAGATGGTGCTTGTTGTCTAGGGTGGTGGCACCGCGGTGGAGTGAGAGTCTCAATAATCGAGACTGTTATCCTCGCTCTCGGTGTTCCTGTCCTCAGTCGGGGAGGTCCTGCTTCGCTTGTGCGGAAGTCAACTGCAGTTAAAGAGTTGGTTGTTTTTTGTTTCGGGTTTTGTTTTGTTTTTTGATCATCAATTTTTTTTTATAAAGGACCAAGTTTTCAAAATGAAAAACAAGGCCAAGAGGATAACCTCTCAGATACAAACCAGGGCTAAAAGCCCAACAATAACCATAACTTACAAACAGGTGGGTCTAACAAGAACCTATACCCAGATATTACATGAAGCAAACCAAACACGGGCCAAGCCCGAACAATAACCAAACACGGGCCAAGCCCAAACTCTTACAAACCAGCCCAACAAGGGGCAACTAGGGCCAAACATGGCCAACCAGAACAGTAAAACCTAATAAAAACAGACAGGAAAGCCTCGAGCCTCGCGCCACCGAAGAAACACGTCACAACATCAGAACCCACTCCTCGAAAATGAAGCACAAAACAAATATGCCGACCAAACCCAACCGGAGAAATAGAACCGCCACCGGAACAATGAGGAGACAGGGACCAAAACTCCAACACGCCGCAAGGGAAAGCAACGATGCCAAACTCCAAAACAGACCCGCAAGGCAAAAAAAACCTACACCTCCTACCTCCCTTCTTCACGGCAAAACCAGAAGCCGCCGACCCAAAATCAAGGGAGACCCATTTGTACCCAACACACCCAACTACAAACAAAGATAGACCCTACAGCCCCAAATCTCCTAAAGCTTCAAACAGAGCCACCAAGGAAAACAATCCACAGCGGTCAACACCCACCATGTACCCCGGAACACACCACCGTGACCGGGAAGGGAAGCAAGAAGAAGGGGGGGTTGAGGGCTAACTTTTCCGAAGTAGGAGAGAAGGCCTAATCGGTACTCAGCCTTGAAATCTCGAAACCCATCTCTCAGATCTCCCAAAAGGAGATCCCGACGGCGGCCAACACCGACCAGTCGCCCAGGAGGGTGAGAGACGGCAACCCCTCAACAGAACGAAGAAAGGGAGCCAGGTAATCAAGAAGGCACAAGAGAAGGAGAAGTATACTTACCTCGTCGCAGATCCAACGCCCCACTCTCAGATCTCGGAGAAGCGAGACCCCATCGGTGGCCAGCACTAACCGGACGACCAGTTAAGGCGAGAGAAGGCTCTAGAGGCTCCAGATCTGAACTACACGAAGAAGAAAAGGTGAAGCGAGAAGTCACCGAGCGGGCTGAAGGAGCAAGGAGGAAGGGGGAGAAGAGGAGAGAAAGAGTGAGAGAGGGGGAAGAGAAGCCATAGCCACCGGCGACAGCCAAGAGAGGCCGTCGCCGACGGCCAGAAAGAAGAAGAGAGAAGAGGACGGAGGTTAGGGTTCGGGAGGATTCTAGAGAGAGGTCACAGCTCCTCTCTCTTGTGGACTCCTATATTGACTGTATGTTTCAGGTTTTGTTCTCGCATCTCTTTTTGATAACTCCCTTGTAATAGTTGTCTTTCGTTTCGATCCTTGTTAGATCTTATCATTTTTCGGTTCGAGCTTATAAAAAAAAGTTTAATAATTCATATTTTTGGAGTTAAGTTAAGTATTTGGCCTAAAAAAGACCATGTTTTTTTTTGAGGAAATACTAATTTCATTACTCGGAATCAGAAGCCAGGAGCCTCGGAATAGGGTCTCACAACTGATTCAAATTCAATACAATATGAGACCAAATAAAAGCATTACGAGCCAAATAAAAGCATTACGAGCTAAAAAAAAAGAAGACCACGTTTAAGAAAGAAAAAAATAGAGAAAGAAAGAGAGAGCAACATGCACGAAATGATTTGGAAGCAAGGAATGGTATAGAAGAAACAGAGAAGGTAAGAACCTAATTAAGATGATACAATAAGCAAAGAATCATGACCATATTAAATATCTGTTGTCAAGAACATTTTTACATGACCCTATTAGACGTGGGACATCTTCTCTTACTTTTGTGTAATTACTTACTCCGCAAGTTACTTGTTACTCAAGTTTTGTTGGTTTATTTTGTTCTTGCCTTTTGATCAACTTGATTGATCTTTGGTTGGTTGCAAGCTCTAGTGAGTTTGCCTTTTTTTGTAATCTTTTCTACCTCAGAAGAGGATAATTTAATTTCGTCTTTGCCGATAAAAAAAAAAGACGTGGGACATTATTATTATGCTAATATGGTCGCGATTACAGTGCAATAAAATCAGACGAAGAACGTTTTAGTAGAGAATTCTAAAAATACAAACAACAGGAGTTGTGATTCATCGTACACCATGAATGTTTGAGGCCTAGTTTTAGTAAGTAGTCAAAAATAATTTTCTCAAAAAGAAGAATAAATAAAAATGATTTGAAAGGCAGAGTATTACATAAGAGAGAGAGAGAGAAAGCAGTAAGAGCATCCACACTCATCTCGCCGGCTGCCGGCGAGATGGATTAAAGTAATAGGATTAAATCATCTCGCCAGCTCCCCGCCAGCGAGCTCTACAGTGGGCTGGCGAGGAGGCGCCGGCTACATTCAAGGAATTTTATGTTTTTAATGCTTTTTGAGATCTTCATCTCATCTCGCCGGCGTGAACTGCCAGCGAGAAGCCGTCGCCAGCGGTCCTCGCCAGCGCTGATCTCGCCTGCTCCTCGCCAGCTCCCCGCCTCCTCCTCGCCGGCGAAGACATCTCGCCAGCTACTCCTCGCCCACGACTGTGGGTGCTCTAACGTAAGATATTACAACAAGCAAAGAATTATATTAAGAGTATCTTTGTGGATCATTGCTTTTCATCTTGAAAATCCTATTACACATTTAAGTTTCCATTTCATTTCTGTAGAGTATAACTAGCACAATTTTTTTGTCAGAGAGAAGCAAATTACAAAGGTATGTATATATGTGTTACTGTAGTATTTATGTTTGTTTTGTATATATAGGAATTATGAACGGTTTATAATCATTACATCAAGTATAATAGATGGTTCAGATTTAATTTTTTTATTAATAAAATGAATTATAAATATGCAAAATTTATATTTATTTTTATTATTAAAGGATGATCGATCACACTCTGATACCAAATTAATATTATAAAATAGAGATGAAACATTGTGTTCTTGTAGCACTTGCACATAAACACAAATAAACACTCAAAAGATTGTATTTTGTAAACTTGATGCCGTACATTTTTAGTTTTTATTTATAAGAAAATATTACAATTAACATCTAATAAAATACTAAATAAACCTTATTTATAATGAGTATTAAATGTTTTATCATCAATACATTAGGAGTATTAAATGATCTAGACCAATTCATAAAAAGTACTAAAAAAGTAATTAAACCTTATTATATTTACTAATAAGATTAATAATAAATATAAACAATATTATATCTAACACAGATTTATATTAGAGATAGTATATGGATTATTAGAATTGATTTCTATTAATTGGTCTGTGAAGGTGTACTTGCATAAATCGATGGAAATAGATGATTTGAAGTCGAGTGTCAAACATTTCACCCACCCTCACACCTTGAAACTGGTCAAACTTGTCCCGTATACAGAACACCATTATGCTAAATGCTATTGTTGTGAATCAACGTACCACTCCTCATCTTGGGTATACATGTATGCTTGCGAACAATCAAAATGCATCTGCTTAGGACGACGCTATCTATGCCTAGTATGTCTGGAACTCGAAGAAAGTGTAGAGCGTCATGCTCTTCATCCCCGCCATCCACAGCTCAAACTTGTCGAAAGACAGTATACATTCCGAGAGTGTCATGGCTGTTGCAGCTACATCCAAGGCAACTTTAGTTATCAGTGTGACGATGACCAGTGTGACTTTATGTTGCACGTCAAATGTGCTCACTCTCTTAAGCCCATCCTGCAACTATCTTCTGATTCTCATACTCATTCTCATCTCCTCACTTTAATTTGTTGTGATTCTTTAGCGGTCAGGGTACTGAACTGCGAATTCTGCCATTCTGATATTCCAATGCAGAGTTATTTCGCTCGTTGTGTGCCCTGCAATCTGAATTTCCATATTTTGTGCCATAGAGCACACTACGACATACCCAATTTGTTAATGCACCCGCAAGGCCATCCTCAACATCCTCTTTCACGCTTTGAGAACTATAAATACTGGTCATGTGATGTTTGCTATAAGAGAAGAGATTGGCCTCGAATCCCAGCTTATATTTGCTTGGAATTGGGTTGCGATATTCAATTCACCGCTCATCTTTCCTGCGTCTTTCAATCTTCTTCTCCCTGTCCATTCTCCGAACTTGTAACCGATGTTGTTCTTGCTGATGTATTAATAAATGACAGTCAAGTTCACAAGTCCGCGCTATGCCAAGGGTGCGAGAAGGTCTTCCTCAATAACGGACTCTCAGTTTTTGGTTGCCAATATTGCAATTCCTTTGTTCACGAGTCATGTATTCGTCGGTGCATGCACCATCCAATAATGGTGAGGGACAAGGACAAGAGCAAGAACAAGGGTGAGGAAACATTAATAAGTTGTCACCCCGGCTATGATATACAGGGCAAGAGTCCTTTTGTACTTGTGTTCACGCATGGCAATAAGTATGTATGGTGCGCTTGTTGTGGCAAGGATTGCATTGGTTTCGTATTCCAGAACAAAAAATACAAAGACCAATGGTTTGTGTTGGATCTAGAATGCATGTTGGTCGTGCCGTCTTTGGAGCTTATTGGACACGATCACCCTGTCACTCTATTGCAGAGGAGCAACACCACTAGGAGCTCCTACTTGCGTTGCATACCATGTCGTATGAAGTTTGAGATCGGTACATCCTCATGTCTTTTCCCGCGAACTCTCCTGCATGAATGCCACCTGCATCCCCTCGTTCTTAACATCAAAGACGACGCTGAGCGTTGTTACTGTGATGTTTGTGAAGATGAAAGAGATCCAAAGGAATGTTTCTATTATTGTGCAGAATGTAGGTTTGAAGCTCATATTGGATGTGTCAGATCAGAGGTTTGTTGTTATCACTCTTGTTTTTACGATCGAGTTGAATGTATTACTTGACTTATGATATGCTCTTATCAGGTTCTAGGTCCGGGTGCTATCAAACTGAAAGAAGTCCAATTTGTGACCTTGCAAGAAGTTAAGCAAATCGGCGAAAAAGCAAAGAAGAAGATAGCAGTTAAGGATATATTTCGCTTGAAGGAGGAATTACCATTTTCATGTACTCACGGTCACAAAGAACTTGATGATATTTTTCAAGCATCTTCGAAAATGACGTGGGAAAACTCGATAGGCGAGAATACTTTCTTTATGAGTAATTTTTCCAACCAAACCTTTTATTCAGATGAGCCTTTCAAAGAATTTGTGGAAAGACTAAACTCAGCCTCAACTAGTACGTCGAGAGAAAGGCGGTCTGCCTTGGAAAGACTAAGGAACGAAGAGGTTGTGCGCGTTGGAGAATACTTGGTTCCTTTGAACTTTGACGAAGTTCTTGAAACTCTGTTTGACAAATATGGGGATTTCGGAGCCAAGTGCACATGTAGTAGTAGGGAGGTAAAACAATATCTCTTTGTTAGAGTTTGTAAAACTCTACAAGATATGTGTAACATTAAAGTTGTTCGCGTCACGGAGAGTTTGCTCATAGAATGGTGGACCTGGATTGCTATGGGAAAAGCTGCCGGGTTTCAAATTCAATTTGCCCTTGAGAGTTGGGAAAGAGTTGTGTTCGCAAACTTTGGTCTTGAAGCTGATAAGTATACGATTGGCGAGCTGAGAACTGCTCGTCAGCAAATAAAAGAACTACCCGAAGAAATCGAAAACTTGGAAAGAATGTTGGATGAAAGAAGAAGGATGTTAAAGGAAGCCAAGAACAAAGAGAATGACATTAGAGAAGCAGTTTTCAGAGTAAAAAAGTCACCCCTCATGAAGAAGTGTTTGAAGGAGGCTGAAGATCTGGCTTGCTCCACTGCGGGTGAAACTTTCCTTCCTCCATCCCACTAAGTATCGGGAGTGATATGTTCTGCTCTTTGAAGGAGCGGGCGAAGTGCTCATCAAGTGTGTGTTGTTGCTTCGATCAGACTTTGTGTTTCTGTTGGGTTATTTTATAATCCAACGTGTTGGCTTACAAATTGAACAAATATATTTGGGGTCAATGATTCGTATTGGGCTTGAGATGCCCAATTTAAAACATTATAATGAGTATGGGCTTTGTAATATGTGATACCCAATATAAATCTGAATTAAGTTAATGAGCTTTATTCAAATTCTATATATAAAGGTATATTAGGGTTTGGTCCCCAAGATTAATCAGCCGTTTTTTTTTCTCCCCTATCCCCATCTATTGAGTGAGAGCACACAAAGAGCATAAATGGATTAATCTGTAGAAGGTCAAACCGATCGTGTTCTTGTTATCGACATGGAATCAGGTACATCTTCTATGTTGTTCAATATTTAAATCCTGATTATTTGACTAAGCGTTGGATTCTAAAGGGATTCGATTTCGGTTCTAACAGTTTCTTCTCAGGCGGTGACGGTTCGATAAACTCAATTCTGGCATCTGTTCTTGTGTCTCTCTTCTTCCCTGTGTTCCTTTGTTGTAGAGTCTTTTCTTGATCGTCTAGAGATCCTTGTTTTGGTTGAAGTGAGACTCTGGATAAAAGCAGAAGTGGTTTTGTACAGTTTGTTGACAAGGTGAACAAGATTCATGTGTTTGGTCGATGTTTGTGGGGTTTCAATGAAGTAGTCTGTGGGTTTTGTTGGTCTGTATCCAATACGATTGTGGGGCTTTGTTTTGTTTTGTTTCTATTTTGTGGGGCTTTGTTATCCGGGTAGTTTTTATCTTAGGGCTGTGTTTAGTTTTCTTTTCCAAAAGTCTTTGAATGATCCATTTTTTTTTTGGTAATCTCGAAAATTTATTAATAAGACCAGATGCAAAAGGGTCGGACTGCTTTGATTTAAAAAGAAATAGGATAAAAGTCAACGATTACAAAAGAGTTCTAGTAAGGGGAAATAGAAGGTCAAGTCTTATCCTAAATACGAAATAAGGAGTAGAACCAGAGTAGAGAACCCCACCAATCCTTGACTCTCGAAGTCAGAGACCCCTATATTGAGTTGAATCTCCCTACTCTTGAATAATTACAAATCATTAATAATACTTCGCTTATAAAAAAAAAAGTTTAGGAGGAGATCTTTTATCTGGTACGATGAATAGAGATCAACTCTCTATCTTTCTGGACTTCGCTCACCAATACGGTCAGTAACTCAATAGCATAGCTCACCTTCGAGCTCACAACATCACCGTCGTTTTTTGACATTGTTGGCTAATCTTCGCGTATATATACTGCACCAGATGTAAGCTATTTTTCATTAGAACACAATGTACAATCGGTTTCAACAATTTTGAACTTGCATTACAAAGAGATTTACACTGACATTTTATGTATATTCTCCGTTTCCTTATCATCCGAAAGTGTTTTTGTTCACAGAATTGACCACAATTCAGGCATCCTCGCACATATGAACGCACGATTCTTCTGCGGTCACTGTATTAGTAAAAGTATACAACATCGCTTATAAGTTCGAGACAAAAATGGTAAAGCTATGAATATTTTATTACCACCATGAATGTTCTTCACAAATATAAAAGGAGAAAGAAAAAAGTAGCAAAATAGGTTTGCAAGCAAAGAATATGAAATATAATAACAAAGAAATCAAGAAAGAGTAATAAGGCCACATGCACAAGCAAAGAATTTATGTTTTCGACTATAAATGCAGCGTATCCATCTTCTAATATTCAAACTCAATATGAGCAAACTGCTTTGTACTTGATTTCTCAAGTAGATATAGTTTTCGATCAACTTGAAAGAGAGAGAAGGTATTACAAGGTATGTATACATGAAATCTTTATCGTAAATATTTTTGTTCGACCGATCAAGTACGTTCAAATTAGAGTAAAAAACATTGCCATCAGTCATAAGGGCTGCAGTGTTCCCGTGTTCCTTTTGTTTCTTCTTGGGCTTTAAGGTTGGCAAATCTGGGTGATGTTTAGACCTTCGTTAGTCTTTTTCTGGTTTTCTAGTTGGAACCTTGTAGTTTCTTCCTTTGGCTGTAGTTTACCCTTGTGAGTCCCTGGTTGGGCTCTGCTTTCTTTGGTTGTGATTTGGTGTATTGAGGTTCCCTGAGTGGACCGTCTTTGTGTTGTTGGTATTGAGGTTCCCTAGGTGGACCGTCCTTGTGTTGTTGTTTTCTCTATTTATAGAGAATTTTGGTTGAGGATCCATTGTAGATTGCTCGTGTGGTTGTATTTCAAACTCTGCTCTTTCTTTCAAATAACAGTTTTAATTTAAATTTGTTTCGCCGATAAAAAAAAAAGATCTTCCCGATTTTATATGAAAGAGAAACAAGTTACATATGTGTTGCTAAATCGTTTACATATATGCTGATTATTTAAGTTGATTTGGGTTAATTGATCAATATAGTTGTATGATCATCAATGGATGTAATTGATGTGGAAGAGAGTATCAAACACTTCACCCACCCTCACCCCTTAAAACTGGTCGGTTTAAGATCCGATTATATTACATGCTATTGTTGTGGATCTTACTACCATTGGAGTGAAAGTGGCAATGAAGAGAATCAAGTATACATGTATACTTGCCAAGAATCCGGAGACTTTGAGCATGTCCTAGGAGTGTATCTTCTATGCCTTGCATGTGCAGAACTCGAGGAAAGCGTAGAGTGTCACGCTCTTCATCCCCGCCATCCGCGGCTCAAAATTGTCCGAAGAAAAGAGGTGGAAAGAAGAGCGGGCGGGTGTTATGGATGTTATGGTTATAGCTCGGGCGATTGGAGCTATCGCTGTGACCAATGTGACTTTGAGATGCACGTTCAGTGCGCCCGCTCTCTCAAGCCCTCTTTATCAATACCTTTCCATTCCCATCCCCTCGTTCTAATTTTTCGTGATAAGTATCCTAGTGTGCTGAACTGTGAATTATGCCATTCCGCTATTCCAGGTGAGAGCCATTTCGCTCGTTGCGTGCCTTGCAATATGAATTTCCATATTTCATGCGACAGAGTCGACTACTCCTTGCCGGATCTGATAATGTACTCGCAAGGCCATTCTCGGCATCCTCTTTCACTACACGAACGGATATTTAATAATTGGTCGTGTGATGTTTGCTATCAGAAAAGAAATTGGCCTCAAATCCCGGTTTATACTTGCTTGGAATGCAATAACTTCACCGCTCATCTTTCTTGCATCTTCCAAACTTCTTTTCCTTGCCCGTTATCCAACTCTGTCACTCGTGTTGTTCTTACTGATCCATTAATAAATGACAGTCAAGTTCCCAAGTCCGTGCTATGTCAGGGGTGCAAGAAGCCCGTCCTCAATAACGGACTCCTCGTCTATGGTTGCCAATATTGCAATCTATTTATTCATGAATCATGTATCCTTCAATGGTTGCAACAACCATTAATGAGAGACGACGAGGGAGATGTCAAGGGTGAGGGGGAGGGTGACGATGAGAGCAAGGAAGAGGATGAGGACGAGAACGAGAGCAAGGAAGAGGATGAGGATGAGGAAGAAGATGAGGATGAGGATGAAGACGAGGACCAGGAAGAGGAAGAAGAAGAAGAAACATTAATGGGTAGTCACCCCGGCTATGATATGCAACACCATAATCCTCTTTCACTCGACGAGGGCGAAGGCTTGGGCAAGAAAGAGAAAGAGGACGAGGATCAGGAAGAAGAAGAAACATTAATAGGTAGTCACCCGGGCTATGATATACAGAAATGTAATCCTCTTTCACTGGGGGCGAGGGCAAGAAAGAGAAAGAAAACGAGGACCAAGAAGAGGAAGAAGAAGAAACATTAATATGTAGTCATCCCAGATATGATATGCATCATCATAATCCTCTCGCATTTGACGAGGGTGAGGGCGAGGGTGAGGGCGAAGGTGAGGGCAAGAAAGAAAAAAAGGAAGAGGAAACATTAATATGTAGTCACCCAGGCTATGATATGCAGCACCATAATCCTCTTGTACTTGTGTTCGTGCACGGAGCAAAGGGCTTTAGATGCGCTTGTTGCTCTAAGAAAGGGATTGGCTTCATGTTCCAAAAAAAGACGGTGGATCATTTGTGTTGGATCTAGAATGCATGTTGGTCGTGCCGTCTTTGGAGCTTATTGGACACGATCACCCTGTCACTCTATTGCAGAGGAGCAACACCACTAGGAGCTCCTACTTGCGTTGCATACCATGTCGCCGGGATTTCGATATCAATGAGTCTATTTGTCGCTTCCCACGCTCGATCCTACATGAATGCCACCTCCATCCCCTCACTCTCGCTCCTACCACCGTGGATGAAGACGCTGAACAATGTTACTGTGATGTTTGTGAAGATATAAGAGACCCGAACGAATGCATTTACTATTGCCTTGAATGTAAGTTTGAAGCTCATATCGGTTGCGTCATATCAAAGGTTCGTTGTTATTGCTCTTGTTTAAACTATTGCATTAAGTATATTACTTTACTTATGAGCTTTTCTTATTAGGTTCTACGTTTGAGTGCTACCAAACCGAAAGAAGTGCAATTCATTACCTTACAAGAACTTAAGCAAAACGACGAGAAAGCAAAGAAGAAGATAGAAGCCAAGAGTGTATTTTGCATGAAGGTGGAATTATTAAGTCCAGATCACAAAGAACTTAATGACATTTTTGAAGCATCTTTGGCAACGACGTGGGGAAGATCTATCGATGAGTATCATTTTCGCGATTTTTCTGACAAAACTCTTTATTCAGATGAGCCGTTCAAAGAATTTAAAGAAAGACTAAACTCAACCTCAACTAGAGCATTGGAAAAAGCATGTTCAACCCTCGAAGATCTAAGGAACGAAGAGGCCGTGCGTGTGGAAGAATACTTCGTACCTTTGAGCGTTCTCGAAATTCTTGAAACTCTGTTTGATGAATATGGGAATTTCGGAGCCAAGTGCACATGTAGTAGAAAGGTAAAGCAATATCTCTTTGTTGGAATTTGTAAAACTCTACGAGATATGTGTAACGTTAAAGTTGTGCGCGTCACGGAGACTTTACTCATAGAATGGTGGGCATGGATTGCTATGGGAAAAGCTGCCGGGTTCCAAATTCAATTTGCCGTTCAAAGTTGGAAAAGAGTTGTGTTAGCACATTTTGGTCTTAAAGCTGATAAGTACGCGATTGACAAGTTGAGAACTGCTCGTCAGCAGATAAAAGAACTGCTCGTCAGCAGATAAAAGAACTGCCCGAAGAAATCGAAAAATTGGAAAAAGAGTTGGAAGAATTGAAAAAGAAGTTGGATGAAAGAAGAAGGACGTTAAAAGAAGCCAAAATCGAGGAGAACGAACTTGGAGAAGAAATTTTCAGGATAAAATAATCACCTCTGATGAAGAAGTGCTTGAAGGAGGCTAAAGACTTGGCTTGCTACACTGCCGGCCAAACTTTCCTTCCTCCACCTGACTGATATGTATGTATTGTGTAATACAATCAGATTCAATTGAATGAATAGAACTATCAAAGATTGATTTTTCCAAGTTCCACTCTTACAATGTGAATTAGGTTATCATTTGCTAAAATGTTACACTTTCGTTCTTCATGTTTCATCTCTTACCTCGTGTTCTCTCTGTCTCAAGACTTGTGGTTTCCACCAGTG
Source organism: Erodium maritimum (assembly GCA_963921825.1). Lineage (NCBI taxonomy): Eukaryota > Viridiplantae > Streptophyta > Magnoliopsida > Geraniales > Geraniaceae > Erodium > Erodium maritimum. The sequence goes on from OY997593.1 coordinate 70,468,155, forward strand.
GTGGTCGACAACGTAGTCCGTATTTGGGTAAAGTTGGATCGTGGTTTGGTTTTTTATTTTGTGGTTGTGCTCGTGTTTTCTTCGGCTACCGAAGTATAATTTCCTTCCTCGGTTCCGAATTCTCGGTATCGCTTCTTCCCTTTTTAGGGGTCATCTCTCGGTGATGGCTGGAAATGGGTTACCGCTCCGATAACTGAGAACAGAGTAAGGTTTTTGGACTTCTGATAGTTGGGATTGTTTCCTCTGGTTTTGGCGTTTACTATTGGGATCGTCTTCTGTGGTGTTGGCCACCGGTTTCCTAGACGTCATCGGAGGTTACACTTTTGGTCGGAGTTTGGGTGTTGCAGGTTGTTTGCTCGGTACTAGATTTCAGGACTTTGTTTGTTGATTGGTGTGGAGCTTTCGTTTTTGTTCTTGGTTGTTTCATTTTATTTTTTCTATATTCCCTCAGTTGGGCTTAATGTTTGTAAGATCTAGGTTTTGACTCTTTTTGGTTTTCTTGGTTGTTCAACTGTTTTGTGTTTCAAGTTCGTAAAATCTGGGTATTAGGTCTTATTAGACCCGTTATTTGGTGATGTTTGCTTCAAGTCTGTAAAATATGATATGGGATTGTTAGGATCATCCTTGATTTGGTTCTATGTTTGATTTGGTTTGAGGATTTTACCCGTATCCTTGTCTTTTACTTCAAAGACTTGGACCTTATAAAAATAGTTTACGGATAAAAATGAGTTAGCATATTGATCATGAACAAATTCTTATTATGTATCAAATCTCATGAGTGTAATGTAAAGAGTATATTGAGTTTGTATTCATACTGTTCAGAAAAAACTCACTTATCTTTATGAATCTATATCAAGATAATATTGTTTAGAATAACTTCACTTATCTTTAAAAATCCATATTAGGATATTGTTTTTTTTTTCTTATCAGCAAAACAGTATTATAAATCTCTCCCTTTTCAGAGTTTATAAAGGGAAGATAGAATGAGTTCTAGCTACAAAATCCCAACAATACAAATAAGAGCACTGACATTCAACGCACAACCTCCAACCAGAAACGGGACCGAGACACACCTCGTCTAAACCAACATACAACCAATGCAAAGGATCGAAACAAACTAAGGCCTTAATACCCGAAATTACAACCATTAAGCACAAAAAGGAAACAAACGAAAAGGTCTATAACCCTAATTTTACAACCATGAAGCTCATAACAGAAGGTCTGATACCCTGGTTTTCCAACCATGAAGCCCAAACAAACAGCCACCGCCCAACACACAGGAGACCCCAAACTAAACCCGAGGTTGAAGAAAACGCAGAATCTCATCGGGGTCCTAGAGGATACCGACATGCCATCGGACAACACCGCAAAATGATAGAGATAGACCAGAGATTAAATCCCCGATACTTAAAGCCCCAGTACTAGGACATATATCCCAATACGAGGACATGCACCCCATTACTAGGACATAAACTCTAGTTTAAGACAGTAACCACATTACTAGGACATAAAACACATTATTAGGACATGAACCCCAGTACTAGGACAAGAACTACAAAATAAAATAAATAAACACATTTCAACATATCCAATAGTTCAAATCTTAATCTAAGTCTAAATATACATAAATTTCTAACCTCAGGCTTAGCCTCGTCCAATGCCTTTTTTGCTGCATCAGAGGATGGCATTCGACTATGTGCCTCGGCCTATCTGCACATCCTCGGCAAATGATTGCTATTGGGACGAGCTACACCAAGGACACCTTTTAATGCAGGTATGCATTCTAATGCCCAAATCTGCATACACAACAAAAATTATGAGAAATTCCATGTACACAACTTAAATAATTCGATGTGAGAAATTGTGACAATTTGCTTACCGTTATGGTATACATGTAACCAAAATATGCCTCTGTGACCTCTTTGTTCTTTCCCTCAGTTACACCATGTGCATCAGCTTTATTAACCATCCCTTTGTGCTTCTCATACTTCAACATATACTTGAAGGAAACAGTTCCCTAAGGGTACTGGTTGAACTTCTCCACGTCATCAATTAATGACAGAGCTCTTTTACGATTACGTTGTCGGATCTGTCTTTAGAGGTCAAAAATCCTCCAACAAGCAACAACAACGACACCTTGATGATATCCATGTCAACCACATTAGGATGACCCTTCTACAAGAAGTCATCAACCAACTCCTTCAAACTCTGGGTCATGTTTTTCATATTAGCTGGAACATTCGGGAAGTGTTTCTTCAAAAATATTGAATCCATGTAATTTCTTTTTGAAACCCCCAGTGGGAATTCCTCCATACTACAACCCAGTTATTAGACCATACTCCTCCAAGGAGAATCTCACTAGCGTCCGATTGATTATAAACCACCTCTTCTATGTTCTGTTGACATCGACTTCTCTAACAAGCAGTACCCACAAGACTTTAGATGCAAAATCTATATATACGTCCACCATGGGACCAAATTGAGTTCTTCTCAATTCATTAAGATGCATATCATTATCTTGGAACCTTGCTAATTGAGTCCGAATGGTTCTTTCCATTGAAACAGGTTGACTTCTGTTAGATATCTTTCCTTCAAAACGGGAGTCCTTGGTCAATACTGGCTTGATCCGAGGGAATTATTGTGGTTCACTAGAGCTTTCCAATTCTGAATTGCAGAATAAAAATACTGATACTGAGAGTAAAACCCTGATACTAGTTAAATTCCAGAATAAAACCTTGATACTAGTTAAATTGCATAATACAAATACAAATACAAATACTAGGGGTAAATCTCGATACTAGGTTAAATTGCAGAATAAAAATCCAACACTCAGAATAAATATCCGATATTGTGCACCGGTAATATGATTGTAACCTCAATACATTGTACCACCAATCTCCAATTTTGTTCCCATATACATACATTACAATATATACGTATGAACTAGGAACAATGAACAATCATAAACCCTAATCCGACTACACATGCACAATCTACACAGAACTTTAAACAAGATGGGAAAAGAAGCTTATCAGTCTGTACTTAGGTCGTGGATGAGCCTGGTTGCTCCGTTGGGTTCTTGTCGTCGGCGATGCTCGTTCTCGGAGAATTGATGTGAATGAGTGTTGTGGAAGAAGTCGAATCGAACAGAGTGGTGCTCAAGAACAAGTTGAAGAAGAAGAAGAAGCCTGATATTGAGGGTTTTCGATCTAAGGATTGATTGGTTATTGTGTGTAATTGAAGTAAGGGTAAAAAGGTAATTTCACTTGTATAAAAGATTAATACATTAAAAAAAACAAAGTTAAAATTTGGGTAGTAGATAAGAAAAAGAAGGGGAAATTTTGGGGTTGAAGTTAGTAACATAAATTCACGGTTTAAATAACTGAAACCAAAACAAACAACTTGATGTCAAAATATGGAGATCATGGTCTTAAACATACCTTAAAATAAAGTCATTTTTCTAATTGCCTCGTACACAATGTTCTACGCCTTTATTTCAAATGATTGAGATCCCTTATCGAAACAATGAAGTTTGAGTAAGTAATCTTTGATATCTTTAAAAAAAAAGGAAGAATAAACAAAAATGATATTTGGAAGCCAAGAATATTACATGACAGTGAAAAGACAAGAATGTAAGTTTACACAACAAGTAAGGAATAATATTTAGAGTATATATATAGTAACCAATTGGTATTAGGGCTCATGTGGAAAATGATATTTGGAAGCCAAGAATATTACAGGAGAGTGAAAAGACAAGAATGTAAGATAACACAACAAGTAAGGAATTATATTTAGAGTATATATAGTAACCAAGTGGTATTATCATCATTGGGGCTCATGTGGAAAATTATATTGCACATATAATTGTTTCTATTTCATTTCTTTAGAGCATAAATAGGATCTTTGATATCAAAGAAAAAAGGTTACAAGGTAAGTATATATGTGTTGCCACATCGTTTATGTTTGTTCTATATAGAAAAAACTCCAAGTACTAACTATTCTCGACTTGTACATCTCATGAACTTGCTGTTGACTTATTTGTCGATCAGAAACGCACTCCTGACTTAAGGTAATTACACAAACTAACATTTTCCGTTAGAGACGACGGAGAAAGTTAGGAACAACTCCAAGAACTAACTGCAATATGACTGTTGAACTCAAAAACTAACCGTATACTTGTTAGTTTTTGCAGCTTTTCCTAACGTTTTCGGTCATCTTTAGCGAAACATGTTAGTTTGTAACGGAAAAAGTTACTTTTTAGTAAATACCTAAGTCAACCGTGAGTTTCTGATCGACAAAAAAAGCCAGCAACAAGTTCTTGAGCGGTACAACTCGACAATAGTTAGTTCCTAGTTTTATCCCTTTTATATATTTGTGACAATACAAATATATGTGAGTAATATGTATGTTGATCGATGGATGAAGGTGTAGGTACGTAGATCGATGGATAGAGACGATTTGGAGGCGAGTTTCAAACACTTCACCCACCCTCACCCCTTGAAACTGGTCCAGGTTGTCTATCCAGATAATTCTTTTAAATGCTATTGCTGTAGATCCATGTACAAGTCCAACTCTTGGGCATGGACCAGTACAGTTGAGAATGAAAAGATTCAAGTATACATGTATGCTTGCAAAGAATGTAACTCCCGGGATGGACTTTTCGAAGGGGGAGTGTGTCTGTGCTTAGTATGTGCAGAACTCGGAGAAAGTGTAGAGCGTCCTGCTCTTCATCCCTGCCATCCGCTGCTCAAACTCGTCCACAACCGCCTGCCTTCATACGTAAGGGTAAGAAAGTGTCATGGCTGTTGCGAAAACATCTGGCACAAGTTTAGCTATCACTGTGACGATGATCAGTGTGACTTTGAGTTGCACGTCCAATGCGCTCACTCTCTTAAGCCCACCCTACAGCTACCTTCCGATTCTCATCCTCATCCCCTCTCTCTAATCTTGCGACATGAATTCGCAGATAGTGGACTGAACTGCGAATTCTGCCATTCAGCTATTAGAGCTTGTAGTTCGTTCGCTCGTTGCGTGCCCTGCAATCTGAACTTCCATATTTCATGTCACAGAGCGGACTACAGATTGCCGGATCTGATAAAGTACTCACAAGGCCATTCTGAACATCCCCTTTCACTAGCTCATAAGCAATTAACATACTGGTCATGTGATGTTTGTTCTCAAAAAAGAGATTGGCCGATCCTCCATTATACTTGCTTCGAATGCAATAACTTCGCCGCTCATATTTCCTGCATCTTCCAATCTTCTTTTCCATGTCCATTCTCCAATCTTGTTACCAATGTTGTTCTTTCTGATCCATTAACAAATTGCGGTCAAGTTCACAAGTCCACACTATGTCAGGGGTGCAAGAAGCCCATGCTCAGTAATGGGTTGTTCGTCTACGGTTGCCAATATTGTAATTTGTTTATTCACGAGTCATGTGTTCGTCAGTGGTTGCAACAACCATTAGTGGTGGGCGACAAGGACAAGGACGAGAAAACATTAATATGTAGTCACCCCGGCTATGATTTGCAGCACGACTGTCCTCTTGTACTTGTGTTCGCACACGGGGACAAGGGCTTTAGATGCGCATGTTGCTCGAGGAACTGCATTGGCTTCATGTTCCAGAAAAAAGACGATGAAACGTTTGTGTTGGATCTAGAATGCATGTTGGTCGTGCCAACTTTGGAGCTTATTGGACATGATCACCTTGTCACTCTACTGCAGAGGGGAGGCCCTACTAAGAGCTGCTACTTGCGTTGCATTCCGTGTCGCGACTATTTCGAGATCAGGGAATCATTGTGTCTCTTCCCTCGTACTATCTTGCATGAGTGCCACTTCCATCCCCTCACTCTCGTTCCTAACATCAGGGACGAGGGCACTGACCAAAGTTACTGTGATGTTTGTGAAGATGAAAGATATCAAGAGGAATGCATTTACTATTGTCCTGAATGTAAGTTTGAAGCTCAGATCGGCTGCGTAAAATCAAAGGTTTATTCTTCTTGCTCTTGTTTTACCTATTGCCATGAAATGATTAGGGTTAATTACCTTTAGTACCCCTTATGTATTGGTAACACTCATTTAGTACCCTGATGTATTGGTAACGCTCTGAACAAAATTTTGGTCAAGTTTACGCCATTTTGATGATATGTGACCAATTCATAAGGGGTATTAAATGTTCTGTTATCAATACATAAGGGGTATTAAATGATCTGTGACCAATTCATTAAGGGTACTAAATGACAGTTACCAAAACGAAGGGACTGTTATTGAACGTTACAAAACGTAACGGTACAAAAGGTATGTTACCAATAGAAAATGGGTACAAAAGGTAATTAACCCAAATAATTACTTGACTTATAGTCTTTTCTTATTAGGTTCTAGGTCCCAGTGCAAACAAACTGAAACAAGGCCAATTCGTTACCTTACAAGAACTTCAGCAAAACGAGGAGAAAACAAAGAAGAAGATACAAATTAAGGATGTATTTTGCCTGAAGGAGGAATTACTACTTTCATGTATCCACGATCACAAAGAATTTAACGACATTTTTCAAGCATCTTCTGAAATCACGTGGGAAAGCTTCGATGAGGATCCTTCTCGCTCGAGTGATTGTTCTAACAATTTTTTTTATTCAGACGAGCCATTCAAAGAATTCATAGAAAGAATAAAATCAACCTCAACTCGAGCATGGGAAAAAATGTGTGCAGCCCTGCAAAATCTAAAGAACGAAGAGGTTGTGCGCGTGGGAGAATACTTGGTACCTTTGGACTTTTACGAAGTTCTTGAAACTCTGTTCGATAAGTATGGGGATTTCGGTGCCAAATGCACATATAGCAGAGAGGTAAAACAGTATCTCTTTGTTGCGGTTTGTAAAACTCTACAAAAAATGTGTGACATTAAAGTTGTGCAAGTCACGGAGAGTTTGCTCATGGATTGGTGGACCTGGATTGCTATGGGAGAAGTTGCCGGGTTCGAAATTCAATTCGCGCTCGAGAGTTGGAAAAGAGTAGTTTTAGCACACTTTGGTCTTGAGGCTGATAGGCATGCGATGGGTGAGTTGAGAAGTGTTCGTCAGCAAATGAAAGAACTACCCGAACAAATCGAAGATATTGAAAGAGTACTGGAGGGGTTGGAAAAAATGTTGGATGAAAGAAGAAGGATGTTCAATGATGCTACGATCAAGGAGAAAGACCTTAGAGAAACAGTTTTCAGAGTCAAGAAGTCACCTCTGATGAAGAAGTGCTTGAAGGAGGCTGAAGACTTGGTTTGTTACACCGTCGGTGATACTTTCCTTCCTCTATCTGATTAAGTGTTGAGAGAGATCTTTTCTTGCAATGCTATGTAACGGATGTGTAATGTATTTGGATTGATTTTTTTATAAGTTCAAAAATTTTATTATTAAAATGGTATAAATTCAAGAAAGGCGGCGCCATTAACTTGACGCCCTGCGGTTTTAGCACAGAAAAGGACACGGCAAGCGTACCGGTCGTCAAGTAGTATTTCGGGACTTTTAGTTCCGATTTATCGAACCCAAAGGAGCACGAGTCAAGCACGTTCTATCTCAAAGTCGTTGTCAAGCTATTTCGATTAAATGATGGTTTTGTTTTAAAGCATGAAAAGTAAACAGTAAGCGAAATGACAGTGAACAAGTACTCACAAAGCTTAGAAGAGTTTTAATTCAGAGGAAAAGTAATCTAAGGTTGTGGGTTCATAGAGACTGTTTCCAATGCATTTAAATGACGATGAATATTGTGAAGTTGTCTGATTTTAGGGGCAACGAATCATCTCTCAAACTAGTCCTAACTCCTCACGTTGTTTCGGACCCTAATGAAATCTAACCACCCAACTCTCACGAATCAGGATGTAGGGAGACCCAAAGCATTATGTGTCACGCCCAAATCCGGTTTTGACCGGACTCGAGACGTGACTTAAGTGAAACAATTTTAAATGCAATAAATCAACAGTAACATCGTGAAAATCTCCAATATAAAACTCAGATCCACAAAGTCAGTTTAAAACATAAGTAACCCTCTAGAAGTGTAATAATAATCCTCCAACAGCTTCGTTCAAAAGACAAATGAAAATCAAAACATAACCGAAATCTCTATAGAAACCCACACCAAGAAGCTCCCGAGCCTCTACTCCTCAATCCTGCATGTAATCACAACAATAAACTCATAGGGGTGAGCTTGCGCTCAGTAGAGAAAGTACATAACAAGGTGATCATTAAGTCCAACAGTTTCTTAATCAAATCCAGGGAATCAAGCTTGGCAATTAACAAGAAAGAGACAATTCAACGATGCCGTGGCACGTGGAGTCACCACCCTCCGATCCACACCTAATGTGTCCTCTCGGATTTTCCCTCAGTTCAGAGGAGACGCATATCATTGAGGCTACCAGAAACAACCCCCTGAGGGCGCTTATCATCGGGATTCTCAGAAACGCATCCAAGGAACTATATGTCCTCGGGAACCAAGGTATAACTCCCATAGGAAGCATACTCTTGGGCAATTCAATGATATTCAAATATAAAGAATAATACACTCAAGCAAACACGAAGTAATCAATCCTCAACGAGTCACACTTTCGTCATAACACACAGCACACAAATCACAGTTTCATCACAACACACAGCACACGTATCACATAACCTCAACTTACCGTTCACTTACCTGTCATGACCCTTCGGTCTATCGATCACCTGATTGTACCGCTCGGCACAACCAGTGATACTCGATTCAACAACCAAAGGATCGCGCAAACCTTTAATACAATCTACCATCAAGTACAGTCAATCCATCAATCAAGTAAACCTTCAACCGAGCATTCAAGCATGCAATTCAACTAGTTTCATTAGACTCTTTAGCCTATCCATTAAGCAACCAAACAACCAAGCATGTGATCCTAACACACAACTAATCCGAGGGCTTTGCCAAGGCCACTCTACCAGTAAAACAATTCCCAAGTATTGAAAGCGAGTTACACTAGTGATTGGCATCCTAAACATGCAATACTAGACACTTCCGGTTATTAGAAATGTAAAGAAAATTATTCAAGTTATTCGCATCTTATAGGCATTTCTAGGACCTTTCCGATTTTATTAGCCTAACATGCATACTAAGCAATTAAACGAGAAGTTAAGACTTTCCCTACCTCAAGGTCTTCCTCTCAACACTTTGATGAAAAGCCCGGTGGTCACCACTCCGTTCTTCACACGGGTTCCGGCGTGATCTTTGCTCCTCTAGCTCGGTCCCCAAAGTCTTGGACACAAAGAAACACTAATTAGACTCCACTTAAACAGCAAGCAAGACCCCCAAAGCCCTTCCAAAGTTCAGCTCAAAACCAAGGTCAAACAAAGTGAAAAACCTTCAAAGAAACCCCCACCCTGCTCGGCCACGGACCTGGTCACGGACCCGTGACGCCAACCCTCACGGTTACCGTCACGGAGCCGTGACGAGTGCCGTCACGGACTCCCTCACGGAGCCGTGACGTCGCCCGTCACGGGATCCGTCACGGATCCGTGGCGCTCCTGGGCAGTTTCGCCCTTCTTCAACCTCCAGCTCCTTTTCTCCGAAAAACCACCTTCAAACCCCAAATTTTACCACTTCCAACTCCCAAAACAGTCAAACACCTCCAATACTCCTCTACCCATGCTAGGAATCAACAAATAAGCAAGTTTCTAATGATTCATCAAATCATAAACAACTCAAAAGCTCCAACAAACTAAGGATTTCCCACAAAAACCCAACAAAGCTTCTCATCAACAACATTTCACACCATTTCCACTCAAACCCAACAACATCTAGCAATTTCAACCAAGACCCATGAAAAGAGATGAAGGGAAAAGAGAATTAGAGAGTTCCATTACCTCTAGGAGAGTGAGATGAAAAAGATGGTAAGGGTTTGGAGAATGGATGGCTAGAGGAAGACTTCAAATAGCCTCTTTTTCCTTGTTTCTTCTTCAAAGCTCTATGGGAGCTCCTCTCTCCTTCTTCTCCTCCAAGTTTCGGCTACACCACCAAAAATGGGTTGGTTTTGCTTTTCCAAACTCAAATAATACCTAGATGTGTTAAATGATTAAAAGCCCTTTAGCTAGAATCCCTTGTAGAAGCTTTTGGGAGGGTATAATGGTCCAAGACCACTCCCCTTTCTCTCTTTCAACCAAAAAAGGACAAGTGTCCAAGTAGGTTCTTTTACTTTTCCAAAATAATTTTCATCCTAATAAAATAATGCTTTAGTCGATAAAAAGTCCTGTTTTGACTAAATTTGACTTCCTCCAACATTATACTCAAATGAAAGGAAATTATCCCCTTAAGCCAACCGTGATGACGGCTAAGTCGTTTGGAAGCCCCGAGTGACTTCTTGAGTCATCGGTTGACTTTTCCGGTAGAAAGTCAAACTTGCTTGAAAAGCCACCGGTTCGACCGGGAGCGGGTCTTACATTATGTTCTTTGATAATTTCTAACTTTCTGTTTGAATCCTATGGTTATTGCAATCGTGTTAACCTAGTTATCACTAGTCTAGATTTAAACCCAATTTGTAAAAGATTTCTGACCTAATTACAACCCACCTCTCACGAGTGTCAGATTGTAATTCCCACCTTCTATCAGGCATACCCGGGAGATAGAGCATTAAGTTCAAATCTAATACAAACCCTAAATCAAATCAAATAACACAATACTCATTTATACATTCAATACATTGGAAAGTAAATCTCTACTCCCCCATAACCCTAGATTATGGGGTTTAGCTACTCATGGAGAAAGAAGAAGAAGAAGAAGATGAAGAAGAAAAACATTCATAAGTAATCATCATATTGAAAGAGTAGTGGAAATACAATACCAATGTAGAATTACAATGGCTGAGTTCAAACACTCTCTTCTCATACAAATCTTGCCCAAGTTACTTCTCTTCCTTCAAGCTTCAAAGTTCACCAATCTCCACCATCTAGCTCTCTAGGATTGTCCCAAAAACAAGTTTTTTTCTCTAACATAGCTCTCCCCTATTTATAAGAGTTTTGGTGGCCTTTTTCTCCTAAAAAACGGACTTTAAAAAGAGGAAACTTGCCTCTTTTTCGCCTTAGAATTGGATTTGGAAATAGGGTTCTGCGCGCGTCACGGCTCCTTGATGGGTACCATCACGGATCTTGTCACGGCTCCTTGATGGAACAGAGAGTTTTGGATGATCTTGGGCCCTTGACAAAAGTTGTAGATCTCTGAATTCCCTTCGATTTGACATAAAATTCAACGTAATCGGAGTTTGTTTGAGGAAGTTATGCCCTTTGCAAGATCAGCCAACTTCCAAAACTCCTAAAACATGGTTTTCCTCTATTTTATCCCTTTTCCGATCAAATCACCTACAAAACATAATGAGAGATACAATACGAGTAACGAGAGAAAAATGGTCTAAATTATACAATCCCGGGACTAAAATGCTCAAGAATGTGGGCTAAAAACATCTAGAATCGATGCAATTTATGTCCACATCAGCAACCATTGCAAGGGAGTTTTCAGATGGTAGTGTGAGAACAAAACCCGACACAAAAAACAAAAAACATAAATGATCCGATCAACCTCCATCAATAACCCACTCTTCACCTTCCGAGGTCAAGTTCGGATCATCGAAAGTCTTTGCGTGAACGGGCTGAGCTACATGAGCGTTTCGAGATTGTGCAACCTGTTTCCACACCTTTATAGTAGCAACAATTCTCTCACGACTCATAGAATGAGCTCTAGGTTTGGGTTTAGTAGTTTAGTAATCCACTAAAAACTTAGGAGGCCAACTATGTCGTTTCGAAGCTTTGAGAAGGGGTTCTTTCACGGACTACCCAGCTACTTCGTGGACACGTCTAACGTAGACTTCTACGTCATACCCACCTTTTATGCCATGCTAGAGATACACCCAATCAATTCCAATCCTGCTGAAGACGTCTCAATAAGATGCTAGAAATAATTGTACTCAAAACATTATGGTCTGGCTCAACCACAAGCTTTGATTTTTTTTATAAGAGCATGTACAACGGGTCGCACTCCGCGCGCGCCCGGACCGCGACACGCGAGCCGACCCGCTGTGGAGGCCCAAAAACGCGAGCCCGCACCCCATTTTCGCGCTCCCGCCCCCCTCTGTGCGTGCCGCGTTTGCTGGCCGCTGGCCGATCCCGCTCCCTGCGCGCCCTCGCCTTCATGGCAGTCTGTGGCTGCGCCACGTGTACTGACCGTTGGCAACGGTCAGTTCTAACGGCTACATTTTTTTTTAATTCAAAAATCAATAAAAACTAACCCTATGAATTTTTTCCACACCACTCTCTACTTTCACTCTCCAATTTCACTCTCATCTTCCCAAATTGTCCTCTCTCGTTTCAATTATTCGCGTGAAAAATGTCGGGCGAAGCTGGGTCTCGTGTACATTCAGCTGGTAACGAAGTAGGATTCACGGAGGACGAACTGGCTCTTTGTTTTATTGAAATAAGACTTATTCCAAAGAATGGAATGAGCCTCAAGAAAACGATTACATCCGAACTCCAAAAGGGGAGCTAAAGGGTACAAAGCCCTACAAAACAAAATGGAACAGAACCTATAAACCTCTTACCCCGAATTATGAAGTAAAATTAACCCTCATCGGTGACTTATTCTTTATCTTTCAAAGTTAAATGTGGATCGTCGAAAGCCTTCGCTTGAACATGCTGAGCATTTTGAGCATTTTGAGCTTGCGCGACCTGTTTTCAAACGTCAACATGATTTTCTTTTTATAAGCGCTAAAATTTTGTTGATGGTCATTCTCCAAGGAGGAAAAGCCAAAAAACAAGTACCATGATTACAAAAATCTCCATAAGAGAAAACAGGGAACAAACCCTTAACAAAAACACGACCAGAATCATCCAGCCAATACAACTTCCTCTAGTCTTCCTCATACCACTCGCTATCTGAGGTCGGTACAGTGAAAGTCTTCTGATTGAAAGATTGGGGCTTTGACCAGATAGATTGGGTACGAGGTACCAAATTGGACTTAGGACGTCCTTTACGGGCCTTAGTCGCAAGGGCTTCCTCCACCCACCCATCGACCGATTGCAAAGCATTTTGGGACACGTTTTCAATGGATGCCAAACACTTTATAATTTGAAAGATATGGGGGGTCCGGCTCAGGCGTTTCGGGGACTTAAGTAGGGCATCCTTCCATGGGCCAGTCTGATCTTCGGACGAAGGACCCTTCTCTAAATCCATACTACCCTCCAACTGTCCTCCTTCAAATGAAGTTGAAGATGGGTTAGAATGAGTTGGATTCAAAACAGACCCAACCTCCTGAGACCCACCTCCTGTTGGGCTCAACCCACCACTACCCAGCACCACCATTTAACGCGTTTCTGAACCAGCAGCAGCCAGCTTGAGCGTGTTGGAACTAATGCTGACTGGGCTTGAATGATCATGGCCCAAATGAAGAGGACCAACCTGGCCCACAAGTACACAAGCTGGCTCCGGTCCATAACTAACTCCGTCTTCAACCTGCTCAACCACAAGAATGGGATCGCGAATCGCTTCGTCCGTACAATCAGGACGCTGCGAATCCAGTTGAGCCGAGATACATGGAATCAATGGACTAATCTCAGAAGATTTTAGAGATCTGAGATTCGTTTCCGTGATTAATGGAGGAAGTTCCACCTGGAGACGCAACTCCTCGCCGATCGATCTCATCTCCGGGGGTCGTGTCCGACGCGAACACCTGAACCTGATTCCCGTCGATTGGTTTTGCCGTGGGTAACTGAGCTTCCCCACTCCGTTCTCCCCCATTATAGTCGATCAACCCAGTTGAAATAGAGCTTTGTTTCCGGGTAACCAAAACAGAGCAAGTGCTCTGTTTTTCACAACCCACATAAACACGTTCTGGCGAAGCTGTCCTCGGAATCCCGCAACGAACAGTGGCAACAAAAAGCACATGCCTATTAATGTTGTATCCGTTTAAGCCTTCAATTGCCTGATCCGCAGCGACCTTGGAATCAAACCGAATGAATCCAAGATACCGACCTTTAAGGTTCGGTCGTTTGAGAACACACACCGATAAGATCTTGCCAAAAGGGCTGAAGACATTCCGAGTCCAGTCTGACGACGACTCGAACGGAAGGTTGCACACGAACACTTCGTCCTCCACGAGCTTACCCAACCTCCCTGATCGGTTCCGACTCTTCACTGTCAAAGAAGCTTGTTCATTCGCAATCTGGGTCGACATATGCAGATCTGACACCACAGGGTCAGCTTCCCCATTCGAAATGGGAGCAGAGTCCCCGCCCGTGTTGTTCTGATCGTCCTCCCTGACTGGAACAACATTCGCAACATGATCCGGGGAACGTCGGCTCCTCGGTTGCGATAAACTCCGATGACGACCTCCACCAACTTCGGCCTTCAACCCACCTTTTACACGAGTTTTTGAATCAGTCGAATGACCTGAACCTTTGCCTGGAACAACAACCTTTTTGACAGCTGCAGTTCTACTCCTTGTTTTTCCTCTGATCTCCTTACCATATCCTCCAACAATAGTGCAGTAATCACCGTACAAAGAGATTAGAGTTGAACAATAAGATGCGAAAGAGAGGAGAGCCGGTTTCATTCTTGATACCCAGTTAAAAAAATTGATCACACATATGAGTGTTTAGTATCCGATATTCATCTGCTCTAGAGTCCTAAACTCAAACAAAAACAGATTTCCCAAAACCAGGGAAAAATCTATATCAAGCTCAAACGTCAACATGATTAACCAGTCTTTCACGACTCAAAAAACATTCTCTTAGTTTAGATTTAGCGATACAATAATTAGAAAAATGTTTAAGGGGGCGACTCTTTGGTTCCGAAAGTTTGAGAATAGCATCCTTCTCAAAGTTTGAGAATAGCTTTGAGAAAGACGGTAAAGTTGAATATGTGTTGCCAAAATATTTTTTTGGCTGAGAAAATGATTGTGGAGGAAGCCGGACAAAGGAGAAGGAGCAGAGACGGCAAGCAAGACACCGAAAGGCAAGACATAAAGCCACCGAGCAGAGCGAGGGCTGGAGGCGTAGAGGGCTGGAGTTGAAGCTCGTCGGCGTAAGGACCCGACGACTCTAGTCGATAGACGACGCAAGCCAACACAAAACAACAGAGCTTAAGGGCGAAGAGAGACCAAATCATATCCCAGAGAGGACCACGTGGTGTTTCATATCCCAGAAGCTTAAGATCTGAAAGGAGCCTCTATGTAAGCCAAGGAGGGTAAGGTTTCTGGACTTGAAGAGACCGAGGGAGCTCGGGATACAGTTGTAGAAGGTCTTTAAAGGAATGTCTACAATCGGTTGATCATTTCTAAATATATTTACTTCATACTTTTTTTAGTGAAGTTACAAGAGCAGAAATCAAATACAAACCATGTCTTAACCTAAAAACTAGAGAACCAATCTAAGCCATCCATTTTAAGAATGAATGGATGAGATGCAATTGAGTAGTTGACTTGTTGACTGCAAAAAAAAGCACTTTTTAATAAGTGGTAAGGGCTTTTTAGTAAAACTATCGTGTTATTTTTTTTAATCAATTCACTAATTTAATTTTTCCCACTTCGTTTGAACTCCGATTGGCTTCAAACTTGCGCCATTAGTTTTGTTTTTTTAAGGGCTTTAAATCAAGATCAGTCATGAATATATTTTGAAGCACGAAAAAAATTTATTTCGGTGTTGATTTTTTTTAAAAAAAAATCTGGGTAATTTTTATCAACACTTTGCTCTGGATTTATCAACACTTTTACACTAGTTTTATCAACACTTTACACTGGTTTTATCATCTCATTTTCCAAAACTGATCATGTTTTTATCACCTCATCACGTGCTTTTTATGAACACTAGTTTTATCAACACTAAACAATAGGTTTATCATTCAATCACGTGTGTTTTATCATCCCCATCACATGGTTTTTTTGAAGCACGATTTTTTTATTATTTCGGGGCTGGTTTTTAAAGAAATTATATATGGCTAATTTTTATCAACACTTTGCTCTGGTTTTATCAACACTTTACACTGGTTTTATCAACACTCTACACTGGTTTTATCACCCCATTCTCCAAAACTGATCATGATTAGTTTATCACACTTATTATCAAAATTGAACATGGTTTTTATCACCTAAGTACATGTTTTTATTAACATTTAACACTAGTTTGATATCTCCGATATAAAACATTTATTAGTGAAGATTTATCAACACTCAACATTTTTTTATCACTCCGATATACCTTTTTATTTTCGTGCTTCAAAATATATTCATGATTGATCTTGATTTAAAGCCCTTGAAAAAATAAAAATATTGGCGCAAGTTTGAAGCTAATTGGAGTTCAAACGAATCGGGAAATATTAAATTAGTGAATTGGTGAAGAAAAAAATGGACACTTGTCCACATGACACCATGCTTTTACAATTATGCCCTTGCTTGTGTGAGAAAGGATGAAAGTGGCGTGAATTTGGGTGAAATTGGGGTGATGATGTGGCATCATGGGGAATGTTGGATGTTAGGTGTGTGTGGCTAGGATTGGTTCTCTAGTTTTTAGGTTAAGAGTGGTTTGTAGCCGATTTCACCTCAAGTTACAATGTTACTTTTAATAAGCTTCCGTCCGGTCATACTCGGTCATGTAAGAACCGAGAAGCCTTCGCTGAGGGTAAATTCGGATTTCCATTCAAAATAGAGACTAATTTGTAAAATTTGACTCCTTAACTTTTTGTACTTTTTTTATCAGCAAAAAGCAAATTAAAATTAAACATCTCACGAGGAAGAAGAGGAGTACAAGGATGTCAAGCTACGGACCACAAAAACCCAAGAAAGATGCAGCTTTCTTACCGGAAACAACAAGAATACAACCAAGAACAGAACCAAGATTACAACCCAATAACCAAGACAACAACCAAACTAAAAACCCAGAAAACAACCGGCCAAACAGGTACCAACCAAAAGAAAGAACACCAACTAGAAAAACAACCTAAACACTACCAATAAAATGAAACAGTAAAAACTTAACGAGGTATGGCCCCCAAATTTCCCAACCTTAGAGTTCACTTTAAATTGAAAAGAAAAGGGTCTGAAACACCCAGATTTAACCACCATGAATACAAGAAAACACAGAAGGGACACGGCTTCCCCTACCCCACGAAGGAGTTTCTAAATCCATGAAACATTAGTCACCAAATCCTTAATAAGGAATCTGGTGAACCCTAATACGCTAGCGGCCAGGACCGCTAACGTCAGTTACTGCTCCGGCAGATAACCACCGGAACTCACCTAACCCACACAAAGACACGATTGAGATCATACAAAGGCAAACCACAACATTGAACACTCATCGGCGGCCACCACCTTCTATCGAGTATACTGCGTAGATAAAAAAACATTCTATACCTTGTATTTCATATTATAAAGCTATTTTGCAAATCACCCCTCCAATGCATCTGGAATGGTCGAGATTTCTCTTATAGAATCAACAAAGTTTGAGTAGTAGTCACGAGTAATTAGGAAGAATAAACAATAAATGATTTGGAAGCCAAGAATATTACATGCGAAAGCCAAAAGGCAAGAATGTAAGATAATACAACAAGAAAGGAATTATATTAAGAGTATATATATATATAGTAACTAATTGGTATGATATCATCGTTTGGGGCTCATTGCTTTTCATCTTGAAAATATACTGCACTATATGAGTTTCTATTCCATTTCTTCGGAATACAAATAGCAACCGTTATATCAGAGAGAAACAAATTACAAGGTACGTATATTTGTTGCTATACTATTCGTATTTGTTTCGTTCGTATATATGATAGTATGAATATATGAGTCATATATATATATGGGATACAATCCGTTGTAAATGATCCTTATGTTGTAAAATATAAATAAAACACAGTATGAACAAAAAAAACTGTAACATAGAGATCAAGAAACTGTAACATCGAATTTTGGGTTTAAATATGATGTGTTATAGTTTTCTTTTTATCCTTATGTTACATCAATACTTAAACCCAAAATCCGATGTTAAAGTTTCTTGATCTGTATGTTACAGTTTTTTGTTCATATTGTACTTTTATTTACATTTTACGACATAAAGATCCATTTACAACGGATTGTGTACCTATATATATATATACGGTGATTATTAAGTTGATTTGGATTAATTGATGGATGAAGGTGCGTAGTACGTAGATCGATGGATATGGAAGATTTGGAGGCTCGTATCAAACACTTCACCCACCAACATCCCTTCAAACTAGTCCAACTTAACCTTCTGGAATATCGTTTTTTCCAAATGCTATTGCTGTGGATTCAAGTTCAGGCTCAACTTCTGGCCAACAAAATTCGTATACATGTATGCTTGCGAAAATTTGCTCTGCACCGGGCTAGGACGAACGTATTTGTGCCTCGTATGTGCAGAACTCGAAGAAAGTGTGGAGCGTCACGCTCTCCATCCTAGCCATCCACGGATCAAACTGGTCCATAACCCGCCTTCATACGAAAGAGAGTGTCATGGCTGTTGCAAATACATCACGGACAAGTTTAGCTATCACTGTGACGAGGGCCAGTGTGCTCACTCTATTAAGCCCACCTTATCACTACCTTTCAATTCTCATTCTCATTTCCTCGCTCTAATGTTTCGTGATGGTGAGGAGAGGCATTACGCGTCCACGGTGAATTGTGAATTCTGCCATTCAGCTATTCAGAATCAGAGTCATTTCACTCGTTGTGTGCCCTGTAATCTGAATTTCCATATTTCATGTGACAGAGCAGCCGACTACTCCTTGCCGGGTCAGGTAATGTACTGGAAAGGCCATTCTCATCATCCTCTTACACTATATAGGGAGTAAGGTTGTAAAAAACGTTAGGCGCTAGTCGGGCGGGAAGGGGTCTTAGGCGTTAGGCGGGGATTAATCGGAGATTAATCGGGGATTAATCGGATTATTATTTTATTATTTTTAATATATATTATCAAAATTTATATTATACTATATAAAAATATTAATAATATCGAACATTAAATGTATTAAAAAACATAAATAGTCTACTAAACTAAAGTATTATACAGATCTTAAAAGAATATCAATAAGTATGACCATCAACTAGCATAATTTTATGGTTTCACTTGGTTTGTAGAAGGTTAGAAACTGTTTTTTAACTACGAATCCGACCCGACGTCTAATTGACCCACTCAATTAATCGGCCAGGCGGTAATTAATCGGCCGAATCGGGGATTAATCGGTGATATTGCACCCAAACGGCCTGGAGCGCCCTAGTAGAATAAATCGGATCGGCATAGCCCATTTCAGCGCCTAGGCGGGGCCTAAGCGCCTCCAGGCGGGGATTTTTACAACATTGATAGGGAGTCAAGAAACCGTTCAGATGGGTATGTGTCGTGCGATGTTTGCTATCAGAAAAGAGATTTGCCTAGAACCCATGGTTATACTTGGTACAAATGCAGTAATTTCACCGCTCATCTTTCCTGCGTCTTTCGATCTTCTTTTCCATGTCCATTCTCCAACCTGGTCATCGATGTTGTTCTTGCTGATCTATTGATAAATGACCGTCAAGTTCACAAGCCCGCGCTATGTCAGGGGTGCAAGAAGCCCATCCTCAATAAGGTACTCTCCGTTTATGGTTGTCAATATTGCAATTTCTTTATTCACAAGTCATGTTTTGGTCCGTGGTTGCAACAACCATTAACTGCAAGGGACAAGGACGAGAAAACATTGATATGTAGTAGGGGCGGAACCAGGAATTTTTTATAGGAGTAGCCGTTGATAATTAATAAAAAAAAACAATGATTGTAAAACATATGACTTTTTTTATAAGCGATGAATTTATTGATGATATTCTCTTTCAAGATCGAAAAAAGAGATGAAAAATGATACATATTATGTTGTCACCCTGGCTACGATATACAGCAGAACACTCTTTTTGTACTTGTGTTCAATCATGGGGGTTATTACTTGTGCGCTTGTTGTCTGAAGAAATGCATTGGCTTCATGTTCCAAAACAAAGAAGACAAACGCTTTGTCTTGGATCTAGAATGTATGTTGCTCGTGCCATCATTCGAGATTATTGGGCACGACCACTTTGTTATCCTCTTGCAGAAAGACGACGAAACTAAGAGCTCTTACTTGCATTGCATTCAATGTTCCAAGGATTTCAGCATTTACGAACCATTGTGTCGTTTCCCACGCACTATCATACATGAATGCCATTTCCATCCCCTCACTCTGGTGTCTGGCATGGTCGATGACGATGCTAAACAATGTTATTGTGATGTTTGTGAAGAAAAGAGAGATCCAGATGAATTCATTTACTATTGTGCTGAATGTAAGTTTGAGGCTCATATCGGATGCGTCAGATCAGAGGTTTGTAGTTATTGTTTTTTTTCCTACCGCGTCGAATGTATTACTTGACTTAGGATCTTTTTTAATTAATTAGGTTCTAGGTCCGCGGAGTAACAAACAGAAAGAAGTCCAATTCGTTACCTTAGAGGAAGTCTGGCAAAACGACAAGAAAGCAAAGAAGAAGATAACAGTTAAGGATATATTTCCCTTGAAGGAGGAGTTACTATTTTCATGTACTCACGGTCACAAAGAACTTGATGATATTTTTCAAGCATCTTCAAAAATGACGTGGGAAAACTCGATCGGCGAGAATACTTTCTTTCTGAGTAATTTTTCCAACCAAACCTTTTACTTAGATGAGCCTTTCAAAGAATTTGTGGAAAGACTAAACTCAACCTCAACTACTGCATCGGAAGAAAGGCGTTCTGCCCTGGAAAGACTAAGGAACGAAGAGGTTGTGCGCGTTGGAGAATACTTGGTTCCTTCGAACTTTGACGAGCTTCTTGAAACTCTGTTTGACAAATATGGGGATTTCGGAGCCAAGTGCACATGTAGTAGAGAGGTAAAACAATATCTCTTTGTTGGACTTTGTAAAACTCTACAAAATATGTGTGATATTAAAATTGTGCATGTCACAGAGAGTTTGCTCATGGAATGGTGGGGTTGGATTGCTATGGGAAAAGCTGCCGGGTTTCGAATTCAATTTGCCCTTGAGAGTTGGGAAAGAGTTGTGTTCGCACACTTTGGTCTTGAAGCTGATAAGCATGCGATTGGCGAGCTGAGAACTGCTCGTCAGCAAATAAAAGAACTACCCGAAGAAATCGAAAAGTTGGAAAGAGAATTGGACGAAAAAAGAAGGATGCTAAAGGAAGCCAGCATCGAGGAGAAGTGTCTTAGAGAAGAAGTTTTCAGAGTCGAAAAGTCATCTCTGATGAAGAAGTGCTTGAAGGAGGCTGAAGACTTGGCTTGCTGCACTGCCGGTGAAACTTTCCTTCCTCCATCTGACTAAATTTTTGGAGAGATGTTTTCTTGTAATGTTGTGTTAAGGATTGTGTAATATATTTAGGTTGCACAAAAGAGTCATAAATATGTTAGTGTTAATCTTGTTATTTTAAAGTATTAGTACGTTGTTATTAGGATAGGTAGTATAATAAGATGAGTAAGAGCATCTCAGTCATTCACATTGTTACAAAAATGTTTTGCAGTCACAAAGCTGAAAGGAAGAGGCTGAAAGGACGTCTTCTTCACTTTTTATGTCCGTCGCCGACGTCAATAAGCTTACCGATGCTGGTGTCCGCCCACGCTTATCCACCAACTATCCGTCGATGTTTTGAATTTTTTCGTCAACGTCTCGTCTCCGCCAACACCTTCCTGCCAACGACTGGAGATGAATTCAGTAGGTTATTGCTTGTTTTATTGTTAATGGTTAAAAGTCTCAAGGTGGTCCCAACATGATAAGATTTGGTTAGTTAACGGAGATATAGAGCCAAATAAACCGCACATTATCACTTCCTAGTTAGCTGGTTCTTATTAGGGTTAAATGTAAAAACGTAACCTAAAGTATATGTCACAAATAACAAATTATTCTAAAGTATTGGTTATTATAGGA
The DNA here is from genome assembly GCA_963921825.1 of Erodium maritimum. Classification (NCBI taxonomy): domain Eukaryota; kingdom Viridiplantae; phylum Streptophyta; class Magnoliopsida; order Geraniales; family Geraniaceae; genus Erodium; species Erodium maritimum. Next base: position 70,490,122 of record OY997593.1, read on the forward strand.
TACATATAAATAATATGTGGCAAATTCATAAAACATGTAAATGATACGTGGTCAACTCATAAAAGCATGTAAATAACACAAGACCGAAACATAAAATCCTTCATTAACACTTTTGGTGTTAACAAGCGACCCTCTGTAAACCCTAGCTTCCAGTCGATGTATTTCTCTTCACGTCCTCGTTGGTGACCCTCTTTTAATGAAGTCTTACCAGCAATAAAAGATGCTATTCTGCTTTAAAAAAGGGAAAATGTTTATGGGCATTATTATCTTTTAACTGAAATGTCGAACTTAAATTCGAGTGTTAAAGGGTAAGATAGCTATTCCACATCCTGCTGTTACTTTTCATAACAGAGGTTGTTATCAAAACATACAAGATGTTATTGATCGCTCTGAAACTTTTGGATACTAAATGTATGTTGCTTTGGTACATAAAGATAATTAATCCTTTTATTTAAATACCATTTAAAACCCTTTGTAGTTCATACTCATCACTGATTGATTCATAACAATACTGTCAATACAAATCAAAGGAACCACCGCTTCAATTATAGACGATACAAAACATTAGTTCTAAGCAAAAATCTGTCTCCAGCTAACTGAAAGCATAACAAGAGACCATATACATGAGAAACAGATTCAACAAATCAAAAACAAAAACGAACAAAGAACTGACGATACATATAAATTCCGGAAGTAACGTAACAATCCTCAAGCATTGAATAGCTTCCTGAAAGGCCCATCTTTCCTATCTTTCGCCGCTTCAGTGAGAGCAAGGAACCTCTTGAACCCAGTCGTGGCAGCACCACGCCCGAGTGCTGCAGCTCGAGTAAGTACATCCTCTCGGGAGGCGCTGAACCCGACTGCTGAGGTTGGATTTGGGATTGTTGGAGGCGGGGCTGCAGGGGCAGATGGAACGGCCGGTGGTGGGATCGGGACGGAAGATTGTGCGATCCCTGGTCCTTGCTTGTTGAAGTCGTCTAGTATAGTTTGTTGATCGGCTTTCTTAAGGCCCTGCACATGATTAAATCAAGTTAAACCGGGACTTGACGGATAGTTACATGGATGGAGATTTCTTTAGTAAGGGAATAAGGAATAAGAGATTTCTTTAGCATGCATCTTTCTCAATCAACAAGCACTAAGTTAAAAAAGTTAATGAGAACTCTAATTTTTCAGTCTCAGTTTATCCCAGTCCTGTCGTATTTTGGGTGTAAAATAGAGATGGCAAAACACCCCAACTCCTGTGGGGACCCGAAGTTTCCGACCAGATTGAGATGGGTTTGGGGCGGGGTACGGGCAAGCATTGGGGATTTGACCAGGGACGGGACAGGCACTCCCCACACTGCCCTGGTAGAATTAAAAACATAAATATAATATTTTTATAATACAAATATTAGTATGATCTAATTTTTTATATTTTCTGGAAACAGGAAGGTTAAGGGAATCCCCAAAGGGGACGGGGCACGAAGCAGGGGACCGGCGGGGCCAGGAACCCTGCCCCATTGCCATCCCTACAAATGTGAAATGATGAAAATACCCTTTCTTTATTTATATCTTACATAAGAGAATCTTCGTCATTTCACACCCAAAGTTGACAAAATTGGGGTAAACTAAGAATAGAAAAGGGACTGTCAAAGACTTCTTCAACTTAGAAGTAGTTGAGTGAGAAAGGTGCATTAGTAACAGAACAATGACACTAACCTTGAGCTCCAGAATGCGCTGGAACTCCATTGGTGTTCCTTCTGGTAGGAGTGCACGATATGTATCTGCTACAGAATCAACTGGAGATAGTATGACCTGAATGTTGAATTTTACTTGGGTTATGTATGTTGTAAGAATAGAACTTGATTTCGGTTAGGAGATGGTAGATGAAGAATATATTTGATTACTAACCTTCAAAAGTGCTTCAGCTTTGCTCATCTCACGGCTTAGAAATTTTGAATAGTTAGCAGCACCGGATGTCTGTTTCAGACAAATACAGACAAAATCGACATGTTTATTAAGCTTAAAGAGATTATGAGCAAATATAAATAATTTAGGGAAACGTTATTTACACCCCCTCGACGGCCTTTGATTCTCAAAAACACCCCTTACAGGTGATGACGTATCAGTAACACACTGCTACCTCTCGTTATCATAAAAAAACACGGATTCACACTGAGTAGGTGATAGTTTCTCGACAAAACCATCAACTGTTCAGTGTGAATCCGTGGTTTTTTTATAATAATAAAAGTGACAGTGTGCTACTGATAAGCCATCACCTGTACAGCGTGTTTTTGAGAATCAAAGGTCGCCGAGGGTGTGCTAGCGAATTTATATCTCCAATAGCTGAATGTACTGCAATGTTGGTTTACTAGTAAAAGAAACATTATGGTATTTAATAGACAAATTGTGCATATCAGGAACTTCATTGATTTCTGACATTACTTGTGAAAAAGTAAAAAGGAAAGTATAGATTGTTGATTGGAAGTTTTGACCATACTTGCAAGTTGCAAAAGAACTGTTTATAATACAAAAGCTCACCTGCCTACCAAGGGAAGGAACTTCCAACAGGATTGATTTCACAGCTTGAGTATCCAATAACATCTGCAAAAGATCATATAATTGAATTTATGATCTAAACAAAGCATATGCTGATTCCCGTTCAATCTAAACCTAATGAGATATATGATATGACTATGATCTGCGATTAAAAATGAATACATATGGTAAGTCTGACTGGATTATTAGTTTGTAACTCTAAAAGATGTTAAGATCGGGGTTGAAAAATCATATATCAGAATAAGGAATTGCGAATGCGACAAGTATATCGAACTTTTAGGCATGGGTTTGATGTTTTAGAATAAAAAAATCAGAAGAAAAAATTTATGTAAGCTTTTGAGTTATGGTTGGTACATGCTGATACTGATGTCATGCGAATTAGACTTGATTAGATCAAGAGTAAAAAAAAAGGTTAGACAATACCTGTTGAGCTCCAGTTTCTGATATATGCTTGCACTTGAATATGTTAGCGTATAAGCGCGGACCAAGAGATGACGCAAGCTGCAAACATGATAAGAACAAAGCATATAGTGGTGACATTTAATGTAAAGTAACTTCAGGTAAACATCATCTAGGTTCTTAGCAACATTTTTAGAATTTAGTAACTTCCAGTAAACATGGTAAGTAAAACTTGATAGTTGATAGTGAGGATGAGAAAGCCCAGAGAAGCTATTATCCTGGAATGAACTAACACAATTATGCATTTAAGCAGGGAGATTAATTGCACATAACTACCTTTATGGATTGCCCACAAACACATGACCCTGTAATAAGTTTCCTCAGACACATGAACCATAGTAAAGTTTCCACACACATGACTACGCTTATGATTTTTCATAAGTTACTATCATACAAAATATGATTCTGTGGAGGATTTTGAGACGGAATCAAATTGAAATGGGAAGAGTAAAGCGTGAGAGTGAATAGTTTTGGGATATATTAAAATTCGTACTCACGTGTAAGTCATGTAAGAAAAAAAAGAAAAAAAGAAAGTGATGGGTTCTGTCTGTTTTGTACGGTGGTGACACATGTAAATTCATAAGGTTAGTCGTGTGTCTGGAAACTTTAGTATGGATTCATGTGTTTATGGGCAGTTTATAAAGGTAGTTATTGTATAATTACCTTATCCAAGAAGAACTGGAAGTAAATGGGCGAAAGAAGGCGTCCAAATACGGGGATGCTACTACTGAGGATAGTATTTATGCCATTGACATATCTGAAACAAAAGGTGGATGTGGTTATTTATGAGGTTTGTCTTTGGCCCTAGCATTTGCAAAGAAATACCAAATTTAATGTATCTTACTCTGATTGGTCACCAACACTTTCGAGGGTACCCCATGGAACACGAGTCATTGCAGCCATTTCAGCATCAAATTTATTTTCTAGGCCTTGAACTAAGGTTACCAGTGCTTTTGTTATGACTGCTGAAAATTCATCCTGTACAATTGCATAATTTCTGTAAGAATGTATTGAAAAGAGTTGCTACTGGGTGATCAAAAGGAAAGTAAAGTACTCAGTACCTGTACATCTGACATATCTATTCCATCTGCAAACTGGGAATCAATAATCTTGGATACGCTTTCAGCCAGTTCACCAGACTGTCAAGAAAATTGAGCCTGAGTTAGTATGCTAGCATATAGATCAAGGTTCTAAAACTCGGTGAGGCGACAAATAAGGATCTTTTGACTAATAGGTGAGATATCAACAAAACTCATTTTGTATTAAATGTATATAATATATGAAAGACAAAATAACACTAGTTTTGTCAAATAAGATAGTTCCAAACACATTGTAATTCATGATATGTGAAATTGAATTGAACTTGCTATCAATAATCTCTTTCCGTTTTTGTGCTATGCACATATCTTCAAGTACACATTTTCATACACTTCCGAATTGTACATGAAAAATAGTTGACCAAATTTGATCAAGTTTTGACTGATTTCCACTTACGGAACTAGTTGGAAATCGGTCAAAACACGGTGGTTAACTTTCACCGAGTTCTTGGGGAGGTATTGGGATTTTTAGAATACTGGTGCCATTACATCTTACTTAGATATTGAGGCAAGGAACTGATTTATTCTCAATGAAAAGTTCCAATAAGATCAAATACAGGTCTTCTGTATCAACAATCACTTGGTATGCATAACACATTCACATAAGTGAGATAATATTATGTAATTGTGAAAAATGTCAAGCACCGAAATGACTTACTGTTTTATGGCAATATTCAGCTGAATTTACAATATAACAAATCACCCTTTCATCCCTGTCAGATGTCTGTCAAATGACGAGGCGGGCAACAAATACAGTATTAGTATCAGATATATAAAGAGCAGACCTGGCTTCTCAAAACAATCTTGAAAACTGAACGGGGATACCTTTATTTGTCCATCCATACCAGTGGCCGCAGCAACAATCCCTGTGCCACCCTTAGGTAGTCTTGCAAAGAGCTTTGTAGCATATGCTTTAAGAGTTCTTTGAAATACCTGATTTGGAAAGAAGCATGGTGAACCCATTAGTTTCAGGATCATTTCATTTTAATTTTTATTTATAATAAGGTCTGAGTCTTCCAAGGATGAGTTCACAGAACGCACCTTGAACAAATTGAATAAGGTCTGACTCTTGGTTAGAGCACTGCATCTCTTCAAGCTTCTTTTAATAACCAGAAACATCTACACAGCACAACAGCCGGATACTATTAAAATTAGCAACATCAGCCACATGAACAAAAGAATGAGTCCAACCTACCTAATATGACCCTCACTTCATTGTCAAACATGCATATGAGAGAAGTAAAATGTTTTGGCCGAATGCTAAACATAGCGAACTTTATAACCATTTACAATTTGGCTTCCAAACCCCATATCCATAGTAGTTGTTAATATCACATCGAGAAGTTTATGACTATTGTTTCATAACTCTATTGGGAACTTATAACAATGTATGAAATACAGAAATACTTGGATGATTGATTACCTGCATGCTACTGGATAAAACATTGTTTTGACTTCCATCCTCAACATCCCATGTTTCCTCCTATTATAAGAAGTTAAGTTGCAAGGAAAAATAAGGATAGGAGAGTATAGAATGTCGGTGATAGAGATGGACACACTCAAACTACCTGAACAAGCTTCTCCAGATTGTCCATCAGTGTCTTCTCTTCTAGTTCTACATATACTTGCAAGTGAGGTTCGAAGCAAGACGAAATAATTCCATGGAAGTTGAACTGACAAATTGGAAAGCACATTAAGAGTTATCTTTAAAGCCAAGAGATCAAAGCAAGAGAAAAGCTTGGCCTATTTGAAACTGCCACATAAGACGAGAATAACAATACAATTGGACATTGATGGCTAAGAAAAATGGAAAACATGTCACATGAAGAAAAAAATCCTAGACTACTCTTCCTTAAATCTCTATTTTTAGCATGATATTGACATAACAATCATATTGCATATGCTTGCTGTCAAAACCGATACACAATAGTATTTTGTTAGACTCAAATACCATGCAGCTTAGAACTTACAGGTATAAGCATGTGGAAAAGCCCAAGTAACATACTGATGGATCATGAACAAAAGAATCATACAATATAAACCTCTAGCTACCCTAAACTTGAACTTTCCTACATAAGTTAATTTCTAGCTAGTGCAGAAATGCAAAAGGTGAAGCAGACTTTATATGCCCATACAGTGTATAAAGTATATACCCAATAAACAAGTATTAGGAATGACTAGAACGTATAATCTGTGAGAACAGACATATAACCAAACTACATAGTATTTTAGTATTAGAATTAAACTAAGTGTGCAATGTGATACCCCAGCTCCAGGTGCAGACAAGTCTTGATTTTTATCTTTCTCCTGCCAAACAAAATTGAAAAAAATGTTACTCAAGCAGTGCTAATTTTTATTGCATAAAGATTTCTCAGCTATAATCAGAATATACATTGCATACCTCGGTCTCATCCCCTTGATGGGCAGCTAGCTTTTTTTCATATTTCTTTCGAATATCTGATACATTTTTACCATTATTGTCCCCTTTACCAATCTCTTCGATGTCATTTGCTATCTCTCTATTTTGAGTCCCTCCTCCAAATTTCTCTGCCAATTCATCTTCAAATTCAAGAGTTCTTTGCAATGCCTATGAAGCATAAATACAGCGAGTCAGAAAATAAAAGGGGTATTAACTATAATCGATACTTAGCGATAGTGATACCAATACTACACATTTCTTGTCTACATTTACATATACAAATACTGATAAAATACTAGAATAAACCATAGGGTCAGCATGGTGCTCGGACATAATAGATTTTAGTTATACACCAATTTCATTTTTTTCAAGTCTACATAACTAAATTGACAGTATTAATAAGAGCCCAACATTTATACTGATCAAGCAGTATAGCTTACCAGTAAAAGTGTCCCAACATCTGGCTTTTCCTTCAGATTATCCAGGATCTGCTCAAGCTGTTTCCTGTATAAAGGCATAAAATGAAAAACATGAAACACAATGATGATAGCATGTTCAGGAGTCTGCTTTTTTATTAATAGTTGCACCTTCCCCAAAAAATTCTGATTTGGAAGCCTAAACGCATGCGTTGATCAATAATTCGTCTGTTTGTCACTTTTTAAGTGACAGTTCGAATTCCTAAGTTTGGATCTCAGACTAAATTCCTGTTGTCTCAATTTTGCTTTTGAGCTATTAATCAATATATTATGTTGACTTCTTGAAGGGTGTAAACCATGGACATTCAATTTACTATATTACCATGATTTTGATACGAACATCCATGTAGTTTACTTTTTCGGATAGCATTGATGCTCTTATCTAAGGTGACATGCCCCACTTTACTGTTTGTGCTTGTCCACATACTCCCATCTTGTCGGATTAGACACCTATTTGCGGTTCTTTTGGTTCATCTGGCTTTTATGTCATAAATAAGAAGGGGATACCAATTGCTTTACAATGCTAACAACCCCAAGAGTAATTGAATGCAATTACTTCACAAGAATAAAATTAGGAATAAAGACAATAGGATAATACCTGGTTTTCTTACAGAACTGAATACAGAGCCGATAAGGAACATGCCAGGCAAGAGGAAAGATTTTCCAGATTTCCTCATTTGTTCTTATTCGACGCTTAATCCATGCATATCTTCGTTCAGCTTTATCCAACTTAGCTAATTCTGAAGATATAAAACATTCAGACTCGACTAAGGACATCAAGAATCACATGTTTACAAGTAATAAATATAGCATAGAAGAAGGAAGGCAAAACAAACCAGCTCCTTCAAAGATCTGTTCATAAGAAGTCAGCTCCCTGCTGCAAAAATTATTCACCAGCTCTTCCCTCACTGATGGCTCCAAAGCATCAACCACCAAGCAGGCATCAGATAATTGTTGGAGTAAATTAGATTCTTCTGTTTCCTTACCGGTACCTAAGCTGAGATAACCAGGGCAAAGAAGCTTTAGAAAGGGAAGATACCCACTAACTAAACAATTGCACTCTTATAGAAGGACAAGTCAATGTAATTTCTAAGAACCACGTGAAAGGGAAAGAGATGGTTTAGATAGAGCCATGGCCTTCAAAGGTTCGGCTGTTTCTCCTACACCAGATTAAATATCCTACTCTACTTGACCCAAATAATATCCTCCTGCCAATTCTTTATCACTGAAGTAGGGAGTGTAAACTGAAGAACATGCTATTAAACAACATTAACAGAAATCCATCCCAATATATATCGCTTCCCTTCCAACTTGTAATTTTGTTTAAAACGCCCCCTTATATCGGGTCGGGCTTCAACAAAGGTCAACCTTACTAGTTAGGTTTGGCTCTATCCTTTATAAGTGACATTTTTTCTCTTATTTTTATTGAATGTGGGATTATAATCTCAACACGACTAATCAATGTTTCTTCCCAATTCTGCCAAAACAGGAACTCAGACAACTAGAGCCCTACACTAGACCGGCTACAAGAAGGCTATAGGAAAACATTTCCACAGGGGGAATGAGACCTTTCTAACAAATTGATAAACCCAATAGGTAATCTTCATTTGCTCACAAGTGTCCCAGTAGAATCATTTTTGACCTAACATAAAGAACCATTTTATTCATGCCCAATAACTGACCAAGTTGATATCATGAAGTAATATGGGAACCTAACAGATTGCTTATGAATATATTTTCATACAACAGACGTATGATAAGATGGAACAACAAAATTGTGTTTGTATTTATTGATTATCAGGAGAAAACAAGACAGGTAGAATTAGTGTTTTAATGGACTACTAAGACTTGGCTTCCATGAAGAGTGGAAATGCATGAACTTCAGAATAACATACCTAGAGAAATCAGAGAACACATGTGACTTCAATATTTGTTTGATGTTCTTAAATTTCTCCCTGAGCTCTGTGATCTTTGGAATATCTCTGTAGGCTTCAAAATGATTACATAACTGGTTTACAGCCTGAAAGGCAGAGAGACAACATTTAGCAATAATTTTTCAACGAAAATATAAAGAGAAAAGGATAAGAGCATGCAAAGAAGAATAAGAAAGAGTATAAACATTGCTATTTTTTAAAAGCAAAATCGAGCACAATAGAAGTTTTTTAGGCAGGAAGTACCTCCAGCTGTGCAGCTGCCTCCTTATACTGCCGTTTTGAAGCCATTACTTGAAGTTGCTCAACAGCAGAGACTGGTAATATGGGTATGAGTTGCAGTGAGAATATAGGTAAAACAACACACATCTTCAATACATTAAATAATTGCCTAAACATGCAGTTGATTATTGAGAGGATACGATTCATATTCTACAGAACAAAGAAAGGTTGAGACGGATATCCAGCCTGAAGTGACCTGGGGCTCAGAGCAAATTCCCTGCAATCCGCATACCCTACAGTCCATACCCCATATAAAATTCATAGCAAAACAGCTTGCATAGAACATATAAGGTGTACTTTTTCTAAACAACATATAGTTTTCCTCCTGAACTTTTAAAAATAGGCTATGTTTATCTTATTCTATTTGATAGCAATTACTATATAAAAGATGTTCACACCATTCAACAATCCAATTTATACGTGTCTACCAAGTCCCGAAATCTAAATCCTATTAGAATGAGAAACCAGAAGAAAACTCATCATAATCATACATAATAAAGCAACAGAGACAAACCTAACATGGTAAGACGATGGAGAGCAGTAATTGTAGTAGTTATGTGCTTTTTTGCAAAGTCCAACTTCTTAATGTCACGACATATTTCTTGGACCATCGTTTCACTTTGTACAGCCTTGGTCTTTATTTCTAGGATCTTATGCATTAGTTCCTGTTTTTTTTATATAAAAAAGAATGCTACATGAGCTAACAGGCAGATCCCAAGAATAAATAATATTTTTTATACGCGGCAAGAAAACTTCATGTTAGCAAGCAAAAAAATATAGTCATGCAGGAAAACTTAAGATGGAGCCAACTTTACAATATATTTAATGAACTGACCTTCACAGCACCAGTAGCAGCAGCAAGATCTTCCTTTGCTTTGGTTCCCGAATTACTCTGAAGCACAACATTTTGTAAGTTAAATTATGTCGCGAGACAAAAGACTTAATCGCCCATATAAAAGGAAAAGAGAAAGGTCAACAACTATCCCACATTGCATTGCAAGTCCTAAAACAAGGTAAAAGATGTCCACTGTTATCTACTACAATTAATATTAACTTGTGCTCAGTGAGCACCATAACCTTCTGAGTCATCCCTCATAAACTATAGAGGAAGACAATTTAACAACTATTACTATGTTACATGTTCAACTTACCAGTCTTATCCTTAGAGTGCAATATATAAGAGGAAGATCCAGTTTTTTCCTAATGACCACCAACTAAAATATTCTGCAAATTTCATATGGAATTTTACTTTTGTCATGTGATATGGTCATATGCATTAACGACCTAGATTCATAGCCCTGTTACCCAAGAGATAACATGATACACACATATTGCTTAAAAGTCAGCCAGAAGAGCTTTTCACCTGTTGCCGAACAGCTGTTAAAATTCCCGCATCTACACGCCGTATCTCACTTTGTATCTTTTGCATAAGTGGCTCAACACCAGATAAAGATGCCTCTGGATGTTAACAATAACAACAGTAAGACTATCTAGGAACAACATCAAATCATGATAAAACGATGAATTCTTGGCTAACCAAGGACTTTAAACATTGGTTATAAAGAGGCCTACACTACGGTATCTTTCTGTTTGTTCTACAGAAAATTACATACAATTAACTCGGGAATCCTAAACTAAGAAGCAAACCAACATGAACTCAATATCTAAAGATCATGCACAGTAAACATCAACTCTACAACTATGTCCGACCATTCCTCTGTCACAATTACAATCAATTCAAGGCTACAAAAGAAGCAGCTCCTCTTAACCTAGAATTGCTACCACATTGATTCCGAATATGCTAACAGAATTAACCAAACCACCTTAATTCGAAGATAATTAAGTACTAATCCATAAAAAAAAACATAAGGTATTGAAAATTTTCATGCAACAATTGTATTCAATCGATGTACGCCATAGCAATAACCAAAAGAAATGAAAGAACAAGTAACCTGTAGGGAACATCTGGTTGATGTACTCCAGAGTGCTGGACTTGTCCATTGCTCCTCAAATCTCAGAAACAAAATCCCTAATCTCCAATTACTCTGTCACATATCAAATGACACAAAATTGGCGATGCAAGGTTCAGTACACAATGCTGAAACACGATAAAAACGAAGAAAATCAGCAAACGACTCCGCTTTTTCTACCCGCGATTTCTCATGAACCAAACAGAACACAAAATATTGAACCAAACCTCAATAGCATATCAACATATGTGTGTGCAAGTGTTTACGCATTGGGAAAACCAGATCCGAACCCGATATGAGATCCGATCCTTGTGCTGAGTCAAAACCTTCAGGAACTCGTTTCCATTCCTGGAACTCCACCCCAGCTCCGAGCTTGCTCTCTGTAATTAGCGTCGATTTGGTGTCTGTCGGGTTAATTCAGTCCCTGATCCGATCCCAACCTCTAAAGACAGCGTTAATGGCGGATGAGTCCGACTCGCCCGAGTAACGACTCGCATCAGGATCAGTCAATGTGTTGTAAAAATCCCGGAGGCTCTATCGACCCGATTTATCCTCCTAAGACGCTCCAAGCTGTTTGGGTGGAATATGATCGATTAATTTTCGATTTGGCCGATTAATTGAACGGGCCGGTAAGGCATCGGGTCGGATTTGTAGTTAAAAAAACAGTTTCTAACCTTCTACAAACCAAGTGAAAACGATTTTACGCCGGCCCTAGCCTTGGCAAGTGCACGGAGAACATCGCGGCTTCAACAAGGTCGGCGCCTCCAGCGTGCGTCACGGACGTCGTCTTCGCGCCGTCTTCGTGGTAAGATCCTCTTCTCCTTTGGTTCAATCAAACCTGGTTTACTTTGTGGGGTAGTGAGGGATTGGATTCGACACCGAGTGGGGTTCGTCGATTGACGGCGTTTGTGGTGCTGTCGGGAGGTGGATCCGAGCACAACAGACGGGGTGGGAGGGGAATACGAGTATGGCACAATACCTGGGGATCTCGGATTTGGGCGATCGCTGGCTGATCACGATCGGGGTGCTTAGGGAGTGGGTTGTCCGGCTGCTATCTGGTGAGGGTGTGTGGTTTAGGAAGTGAGATTCCGGCTGCTCTTTAGAGGGGTAGTGGATTGCCGCCTTGTCTGTTCGTGCGCTGCAGATTAAGGGACGATGCGGTTCTTGTCGTGGAACTGTAGGGGCTTAGGGAAGTTAGCTACGGTGGAGTACCTGAAAGGGGCTATCCGGCGGAGAAAGCCGCAGGTAATTTTCTTGAGCGAAACCCTGGCGAGAAAAGGGGAAGTAGATACTTTGAAGTTGAAAACAGGTCTCGCGGGGGGTTGTGAGGTCCCGGGATTGGGCCATAAAGGGGGTCTCATACTCTTGTGGGCGGCGGGGATCGTAGTCACGAAAGTCGGGAGTGACGACAGATTCATTGATGTTGAGATCCGGAGCCCGACGGGGGAATGCTGTCGATTCACAGGGGTGTATGGTGAAGCGAACAGGGAGCTGCGCTGGCAGACATGGGAGGCCATACGATCGTTGGGTGCCGTGGAAGGGATGCTGACACAATGGCTTCTCATGGGTGATTTCAATGGCATTCTGAAACAAAGGGAGAAGCGAGGTGGTAACCGATATCCCTCGACTCTGATTCAGGGTTTTCGTGAGGCAATGCGGGATGTTAGGGTACATGATGTTCCACTTCAGGGGTACGGCTTCACGTGGCATAGTGGAAGTGAACCGAAGACGGGAATGGCAGTGCAACTGGACAGGGCCCTTATGTCCCCCGACCTAAAGCTGATGTGGCCGGATGAACATTTGCTCAATCTGGGAATTTCGACGTCAAATCATTTGCCTATTCTATTTGATTCTGAGCGACGTGTGGAACCGGTGGGATCTCGGCAATTCAGATTTGAAAATATGTGGGCAGAGGACCCGGAGTGTGGTCAAGTCATTCAAACGTGGTGGGGCTCCCCAAGTGATAGGGACATTGGTAGCAAAACCTCGGACACTGGTGGGGCTTTAGAGACCTAGGGTAGGGAGGTCTATAACGCTCTGGCAAGGAAGATCTCTCGCTGCGAGAAAGATATGTTATGGCTGAATGGTAAAACGGATCGGCCGAGTATCCGAAGACGGAAGGCCCTACAGAAACTGTATGTGACAGCTTGGAGAAGAAAGGGGAATTCTGGAAGCAGAGAGCGAAACAACACTGGCTCACGGAGAGCGACCAGAATACAAAGTTTTTTCAGGCGTCATCCTATCAACGGAAGAATATAAATAGAGTGTCGGAATTGAAAGATGAGGATGGCAACGTACTCTCCTGGGACACATGATTGGGGGACCATATTCTCGCCTTTTATAAGGAACTGTCGAGGAGATCTCGAGGTGATGGGATTAATGGTCCTAGGTTCTACCAACAGGTAACAGAGGAACAAAATAGGGCATTGATGAGTGAGGTGTCCTCTGAGGAAGTTTGGGAGGCCACCTTCTCAATGGGGCCGAATAAGTCGCCGGGACCTGACGGGCTGAACCCGTTTTTCTACCAAAGGTATTGGGGCACGGTAGGGGAGGATGTTACCAGGTGGGTCCGGCGGGTCTTTGCGGGGGAGGAAACTCCAAAGGAGTTAAATAGGACGAATCTGGTCTTGATCCCGAAGGTGGAGTGCCCAATGTCCCTCAAAGATATGAGGCCTATAGCACTGTGCAATGTAATTTTTAAAATCGTTTCGAAGGTGGCAGCGAATCGGTTGAAGGGTCTGCTGGATGGGCTAATCTCGACGTCCTAAGGGGCATTTGTCCCGGGGCGGGCGATCCAGGATAACATTATTTTATCCTTTGAAACCCTACATTACTTGAGGTGCAAGAGACAGGGAAAAGAGGGTTGGGTTGCTCTGAAGTTGGATATGAGCAAAGCTTATGACAGGGTGGAGTGGGGATTCCTGTGGGACATGATGCGTGGGTTTGGTCTGGGAGAGGATTGGATAAACCTCATCCGCCGGTGCACGTACTCAGTCACGTACAATATTGTGGCGGGAGGTCAGCAGGCAGGCTTTGTCCAACCTGAGAGGGGTATTCGACAGGGCGATCTTTTGTCCCCGTACCTCTTCTTGTTTTGTATGGAAGGATTCTCGAGACTCCTTCAGGGTGCAGAGGGGGCGGGGGATATACATGGGGTCAGAATCACTCCCAAAGCTCCGGCGTTGACTCATTTGTTCTTTGCAGATGATTGCTATGTGTATTGCAAGGCGACCCCGCTGGAGATGGGACGGGTGCAGGGGTACCTGCGTATGTTCGAAGAGGCCTCTGGACAGGTAGTAAATCAACAGAAATCCTCGTTGTTCTTTAGCTCCAATACTTCACCTACACGCATGGAGGACGGGATGTGTATTCTGGGTATCCCGGAACTGCTACAGCCATCCCCCTATTTAGGGGTCCCGAACATGATGGGACAGAACAGGAAGCAGGCCCTCCAGTGTATTTTGACTAGGATGTTGAGGCGAATCCGTAGATGGGATGGCAAGCTTCTCAACGGGGTAGGAAAGGAGGTACTCGTTAAGTCTGTCCTGCAAGCAATCCCGACGTACACGATGAGTGTTATGCGACTACCACAGGGTCTCCTAGATAAGATGAATGTGGCGCTGGGCCGATTCTGGTGGAAGTCGAATGGGGCGGATGGGAAATGGGTCATCTGGCAATCATGGACGACTATGTCTAGACCTAAGGAGGAAGGGGGGCTGGGATTTAAAAAATATGTATGATTTTAACACAGCGCTGTTGGGCAAACAACTGTGGAGGCTCATGACGGACGAATCCAGTTTGGTGGCAAGGGTGTTGAAGGCCCGGTACTATCCGGAGTCCTCAGTCCTGGATGCAGTACGGAAGCCAAATCAGAGCTTTGTCTGGAAAAGCCTTCTGTCTGCACGAGACTTGGTCAAAGGAGGGGCCCGGAGGTCGATTGGACCAGGCACAACTACGATGATTGGTAACCAACCGTGGCTGACAAGGACCGAGGCGCAGGTTCGGTCGACTCGACCGGATCTAACTAATCGCCCAGTCTCAGATATTATGGTGATTGATGAACGTAGATGGGATGTTGGTAAGATTCAGCAGTTATTTGACGAGGACGACCAAAGGGCGATCCTGGCTGTCCCGATAAGTAGACCGGCCATAGCGGATTCCTGGTATTGGACGGGGGACTACTTGGGCCAGTATACGGTGAAGGCGGCATATGGAATGTGTCAGCAGGAGCAGGCTACTTTTCAACCTCAGACGGACATCTGGACAAGGATTTGGAAGCTGGAGGTGCTTCCTAAGGTGAGGACGTTCCTGTGGAGAACGTGCTCTGGGTGCCTCCAGGTCGCAGTTAACCTTAAACGGAGACGTGGCAATGGAGGCGACGTGCCCGGTTTGTGCGGGAGCAGATGAATCGGCACTTCATCTCCTAGTTTACTGTCCGGTGGCGGCAGAGTGCTGGACAAAATCGGGCTTACAAACCCCCCGAGACGCGCAATCTATCTTAGAATGGCTACAAAGAACGCTAAGCAGTAACCCCCGGCTAGTGGAGGTCTAATTGGATACATATTGTGGGAGGTATGGAAAGCCAGGAACAAGGTGGTGTGGGAGCAGACGTCACAAACATCGACAACTATTTTCCAGACAGCGTTCCAGTTACAGGCAGGTTGGCTGGAAGCTATGACAAGGAAGCGACAGGCCCAGACACGGTCGGATCATGGCCAGACACGGGCGGCACAGACATGGGAACATCCGGCCCCGGGGGAGTGGGCATTAAATACGGATGGAGCACTATTTGCAGCGGTGAATTTAATGGGGACTGGGTGGACCTGTAGGGATGATCGGGGATGCCTCATAGGCGCTCGGTCGGCATCCTTTCATGGCCCTCAGAATCCGGGATTAATGGAGGCTTATGCAATCAGGGAGGCGTTGACTTGGCTCCTGCAGCACCCACAACAACGGGCGACAGTGCGAAGTGACTGTAAGATCATAGTGGATATGATCAGGAAAGGAGGACGGCTACTCTCTCCTTTAGGGACAATTATCACAGATTGTATCTCCCTTTTAGTAAAACTCGAGTACGTGCAACTCGTCTTTGTAAAGCGGACAGCGAACAAAGCAGCTCACTGGCTGGCCAGGGCGGCTTGTTCCTCACCTGTCTGGAATTGGTCCGGGGGTCATGTCCCCGAGCCTCTTCAAAATATCCTCTTTGCCGATATTTAAATAAACATTTCATTTCTCTCAAAAAAACCAAGTGAAACCATAAAATTATGCTAATAGATAGTCATACTTATATATATTCTTTTAATAATTGTATGATATTTTTAGTTTAGTAGAATATTTATGTTTTTATTATATTTAATGTTCGATATTATTAATATTTTTTATATAGTAGAATATAAAATTTGATAATATATAATAAAAATAATAAAATAATAATCCAATTAATCCCCGCCTAACGCTTATGACCTCTTCCCACCTGACTAGTGCCTAACGTTTTTTACAAGCTTGAGATCAGTTAACAGCAGAGTAGTATTTATTTTTTTAATTTAAAGCATTTTTGTTTGATAATTATATTAAAACTTATCTTTTTTTATATACTTTATATAACTATTTTATTTTTAATAATTTCAATATAAAAATGATAATTATTGATAAAAACTCTTAATTATTTTTTAAGAGATAATTGTGAAAACTAAATATCTAATGAATTTTTATCTCAGAAACGTAATTATCGTAGTTTTTTTTCGTGTACATAACTTCATACAATTTACTTTCCCCAATATTTAGAACGAAACTCTTGTTAAACTAATGGTTATCTCGGACATATGTACATTTTTGATATTTTTTTTATTCTAAAATACATACATTTTTGCTATATTGACTTTAAGAATCATAATTTTATATTTACCTTTTCATTTAATTAAATTTTTTCAATCTGAAATATAAAGACAGATTATCATTTTAGAATAAATTAAAATAGAAAAAAAGTGTAGGATACTAATGTAATAAAGAAAATTGAAATTGCAATAGTGCATTAGATTAAATCTTTGGCTAATAAATCACGGAGTTCCGTCGAGATCTCCGCAACACCCCAATCAATAGTATACCAATCGCCTGCTCGAAATTTACCCCTCTACGAACAAAAGTTAATCTAAATCTTTCCAGCACCTTTCATTTTGTTCTGCATTTCATGATAACAAGTTCCATGGGAGAAATGTAATAATTAAGGAAGATTACAAATTACATAAACTGATATTTTTCTACTAATATCTTTATTAAAAATAAATTAAAATACATATTCTATAATTTCTATTGGGCCACGTTTCAGTCAAGATCAGGGTGCTCTTGTACAGGTCAGTTTTATGGGAGTACGATGAAGTCGTCTACACTATAGCATTTCTCTCTCCGTCTAACTCATTTTTAACGGCGTCAATTTCGAGCTTCTCTTCAAATCCATGGAATCGGCCGATTCATAATTCATTCAGAATCTCTCAGACGCGGTCCGCTATATCAGGTACGGAGTAATAATTTTCTCAGCTAATCTAGGTTTTCCCGGAAAATATTTTCCCTTCAAACAAACAGGCTTTTGTGGTGCGTTCTGTTCGTAATTCATCTGACCTCGGTATAGATTCGTTTTCCATTTCTTAACTGATTGCTGTTTTGATGGGGATCAAAAACGATTTTAGTTCTGGAAATTGAATTTTTATCGATGAGCATGAGCTTGTTCTTGATCTGATCTTAGAAATGTGTGTTTTTGGTTCATGAGGTCGGGAAATTCTGAATTTTGTGGTTGAATTTCGTGTTTTTATGGATTTTGATTGTGTTGGAAGCTTGAATATTGAGTTTGGGAGCAGTTTGTTGGTATTTAGGTTACAGGTGTTGTGTATTCTTACATTTTGTTGGTGGGGGTGAGGCGAAAATGGGTGTGAAGCAAGCTATAAAGAGCCTCGATGCGTTCCCTCGTGCAGAAGAGCACTTGTTGCAGAAAACACAATCTGGGGCACTTGGTAAGTGAATTGCATTACTATTCTCCTTTTGATTTGATAGTGCTGTGTGAATTGAGAGGTGAAGATTATGGAAATGACAACACGATCGAGAAACTTTATACCATGAACTTTCTATCCTTAAATCTCTTGGTGTTTGATGGAACCATTTCTTATTTGGAGAGTGTTGTTTGGTCAAATCTGGTTGGCATGTATTGGATGCAAGTTTAGTTGTTTGTAAGTTGAAGCTGTGATCCTCTATTCGTCTCTTCATTAACTGGGGTTCCCCTGCACACCTTGTTTCCAATAAGTTCATTGGAAAAGAATAGGAAGAAATATGTTAATGGCATAACAAAACCTTCAGGAGTTATTGCATTTCGTGTTAACTCATAGTTCAAAAAATCTATTTTTTTAGTCGTCCTCTCTAATCCAGCTGGTAGACTCATTTTCTCATACTATCAGTTATGATTAAAATGAGCAAAAGGTTATTGTCATGTGCTTATTTCTTTCTTTGTTTATTTTTCTGTTGCAGTTTCCGTAGTTGGTTTGATCATAATGGCGACTTTGTTCTTGCACGAGCTGGGATATTATCTTTCTACATATACAGTTCATAAGGTTCATTTTCATATGACTATCATTGTCCTTTCTATTCTCTCTATAGTAGGATAGTTTATTGAAACTGGTATTTTGAGACTCGGAAACATGTTCACCTGAAGTTGTAGGTCTTATAACCTGACTTTTTTGAAACATGTGAGAGAACAAAACCTGCTCGAGCAGATATTCTTACAATAATATTTCAACCCTACAAATCAACTTCCTTGATAAGTTGAAATACCAACAAAACGTCATGGATGAGTTGTTTTTTAACAACTTGATTCATAGTATCCAAACAACGAGTGCAGAATGAGATCAGTTGAAGCAAACTGGCAGATTTAATTTCTTAACCCTCAAAGTCATGCCTTCACAACTGGGTTAAAGATACTTGAAAGGGGGAATGACAGTATGACATCAAGCACTTAACTTTTTAGGTTTGTACTTTATACCAAAATAGGTGTGAGGTGACCAAGAATCTAGAAGCAGCAATTTTTGTTCAAGACTTGTTTTTATTGACAAAAAATATTACTTAATCTATAAGTAAATTTTGAATGAGCATACATATTAACCATTCAACTTTGGTATATATTTGGCAGATGTCTGTTGACTTGAAACGTGGAGAAACTCTACCAATTCACATTAATGTGACATTTCCTTCTTTGCCTTGCGATGGTTAGCATACCCTTTTTCCCCTACTTCCTTGCCCCTATCAAGTAACAGCTACTTTTAATGCTTTATCTTATCTTTTTTCCTAGTTATGGATGCTCATGGTCTCATATTTCTGGTTACATCCCTCTCTTATTTTCTTTCTTTTTCAGTATTAAGTGTGGATGCAATTGACATGTCAGGCAAGCATGAAGTTGATCTTGATACAAACATATGGAAAGTAAGGAAATTTCTTAAACAATATTTTTTTCATTTTAAATTGGTGTTACATATGTAACACTTTTGAAATAAGATGAAATAGTGGGAATTCATTGTTGGACAGATTTTCTTTAGCATCTCTCTTCTCAAGCATGTTGGAAGTCATATGTGAGTGGGCTAACCATAATAGATGTTTTGCAGCTCCGGCTGAACCGTTATGGACATATCATAGGGACTGAATATTTGTCAGATCTCGTGGAAAAGGAACATGAAGGTCACAAGCATGGTACTAGCTTTAAGTACATCATTCATTTTTTCCCTCTAAGCATAAAAATCAATTAACTGTTGTTTTCAGTATTTGATATATATTTGTAGTGTTTATATAGGGTCCCTCTATGGTTGTATTAGCTGAATTATCTCATCAAATATTTTAATCATTTTTTCCCTCTAAGCATAAAAATCAATTAACTGTTGTTTTCAGTATTTATATATATTTGTAGTGTTTATATAGGGTCCCTCTATGGTTGTATTAGCTGAATTATCTCAACAAATATTTTAATCAGATGATGGTAAAGATCATGAGGACGCAGACAAAAAACCTCATGCACATGGATTTGACCAAGATGCTGAAAATATGATAAAGAAGGTGAAACAAGCACTTGCAGATGGAGAAGGATGTCGGGTATTCTCTCTTTACAGTTCCCAATATGCATCATGCTTATGAACTAATACACCACTCAGTTTATGTCAAAGCTAACTGCCAAATACGTTCACTTTACCCTTTTTGCAGGTTTATGGGGTATTAGATGTTCAAAGAGTAGCTGGAAATTTCCACATTTCCGTTCATGGCTTAAACATCTTTGTTGCTCAAATGGTCAGTAATTTCTTGTCCTCTCAAATTTTAATATTATTCTATCTCTCCAATGTGTAGCTTTTTCTTATACTGGTTTGAGTGTGTGAGAATTATATAATTGTATGAAGCCTTACATTTCACCATGCTCAGTGTTTTAAAAATCTCGATATCTCCCCCATTAAATCCCCATAAACTCGGTAAAACTTAACCACCGAGTTTTGACCATTTCTACCGAGTTCGATAAGTAGAAATCGGTCCAAATTTGGTCAGCTCAATGAAAACTCAGTCAAACTTGGTCAACTATTTTCCGCATACAATTTTCAAGTGTATATGAAATTCTTTACTCGAAGATCTGTGCACAACACATGAAAAGAGATTATTTCATGGCAAGTTCAATTCGTTTCTCAAATATAATTCAATTTCACCGAACATGAATTAAAATGTGTTTGGAACTGTCTTTTTTTACTAAACTGTTGCTATTTTTTGTCTTTAATATATGTATTACTATATATCTTTAGTACAAAACGAGTTTTGCCAATATCTACCTGATTAGTTAAAATCCCCTTACTTGTCTCCTCGTCGAGTTTTGACCGATCCCGAGTTTTAGAACCTTGACCATGCTTAACTTGTTATTCTGCAAGCTGCCAAGTACTTACCGTCTCAATTTGTGTGCAGATTTTTGAAGGAGCCACTCATGTGAATGTGAGCCATGTCATTCATGATTTATCATTTGGACTGAAATATCCCGGAATCCACAACCCTCTAGATGGAACAGAGAGAATTTTGCATAGTACAAGTGGGGTATTCAAATATTACATAAAGGTATGAATCTCAGGCATATTTGTGCACAAAACTTTCCCAGTAGTGTATGGCTCCAGTTATTGAGTTTTCTTCATCTTATATTGCAGATTGTCCCCACTGAATATCGGTATCTATCTAAAGAAGTTATATCCACTAATCAATTTTCTGTGACGGAATATTTTTCTCCCATGACCGAGTTTGACAGGCAATGGCCAGGTTAGTTGGTGGGGTTTCATTTATACATTTATCATCGTTTTTATTTTCATAATAGTTGATCTTTGTCTGTGCTAACCTTGCTTCTCTTCGCACAGCTGTTTACTTCTTGTATGATTTATCGCCAATTACCGTGACTATTAAAGAGGAACGCCGGAGTTTTCTCCACTTCATCACTCGACTTTGTGCTGTATTAGGTGGAACGTTTGCTGTGACAGGTGCGCATACTGCTATTGCTTATGTTTTTATATTAGTAATTATTTAAATGTTTCAAGATTTGGGATCAAGACCATCCCTTATGTAGAAGGGAGATTTATTCTTGCCACTTGACCCAACAAGAGTTGGTGAGAGATCGAAGTGGCCCAACCGAAGTTGGAGAGAGAGGCCTAAAGAGGCTAGAAATAAGGTTGTAGAAAATACCTCTGCAGGACTTGAACCCTGGTCTCATGGACCTAAATTAGCACGTATACGTGTTTCCTCCAATGTGCTTATAAAGAGCTTCTGCTGTAATGTGATCAGGAATGCTGGACCGATGGATGTACAGGATTCTCGAAGCTGTGAGAAAACCGAACAAGAAAAGTGTACTACGATGAAAAAAGCAAATTTACCATGACTCGCGAACTCATGGTCACGAAACTGAAACTCAGTAACAACTCAAAGCTCGCCAGTGTAGTTGTCGGACTCTAGAACTGGAAATTTGTGGCAACAAATCGAATATTCGATGATCACCATTTTGTATTATTACATTGTTGCCTTTTTTTTATACAGGCTTGTATTTTTCTTTTGATTGCTATAAAGAAAAAATGCAAAAAAGTATCTTATTAGGATCACCGGGTCGATTAATCAGTAGGCAAGGACGAGATGATGATGCTACAAACAACTCTGTCTCCATCTTGAGACCAAGTTCGTCCAGATGTTCAAGATGACCCTTAATCTCAAGTACACGAGGGCTCACAAGTTTGTCAGTGCATGACATTAGACTCTTCACAGTATTGAACTTTTCAATCCTAGCTTTCTCTTGCAACATTTCCTTGAGTTGAGCATCATGTCATATACACTTTCCTCGACCAGTTGGTTTTAGAGATCATCCTCCATGCAACTCAACATGATATAAGCGACATTCACAAAATCGTTGAAATAATTGGCCCAACTTGCAGCATATACAATTGGTTCCTTGGAAACATGACCTATCAAGGATATATTTTTTCTTTCCTTCTTGAGAACAACTCTCAAAACATGACCTATCAAGGATATATTTTTTTCTTTCCTTCTTGAGAACAACTCCCGGGCTTTTGGAGGGGGAAGTAGGTGGGGTTATTGATTTAGCCTGGGCTGGGGGGTTTGGAGGAGTTATAATAGGCTTTGTTGGGGAACAATTGGAGAAGAAGAAGAAGAGGCTGTAAATAAATGGAGTTGAAGAAAATTTCGGTAAGATAAAAGAGGAAGAATATTATTATCACAGACTTCGGACACATAAAAGCGTATATAAGAAAGTCTCTCTCTAACCCTAAAAGCTCCTCCTTCTCTCTAACCCTCACCTTTCCAAACCTTGGTTTCTAGCGTCGCCGGCGGCTTCTCTGGCTTGCCTTGAAGTCGCCGGTGGCAAATCCCCCTCCCCCTTTCTTTCTCTTTCCTTTCCTCTTCTAAACCTCTTTCGGTCCGGATCTGAACCCCCTTTGCTGGGTTAGGCGTTTTCGTCAGATCTACTTCAATCGGAAAGGATTGTCGGACTCTACATCCTCGGGTCGTCAGGTCGTCGATGGTCGTTGGTTCCTCGGTGTTGGCCGTCAACGAGGCTCCTTTCAGAGTCCAGATCTGGAGCGGGTAGCCGACTACAACAGCTATAGGTGACCGCTTCCCCGTCGTTGCTCCCTTGGGTAGATCTGCCTTGTATTGGCCGGTTCTTTCCCTCTCTCGCCCTTTTCCTCGCCGCCGTGTAGGTCTTTGCCTCTGTCGTCCGAGACTCCTCCCAGGTCGGATCTGGTCTCCTTGAGCTTCCCCTCCTCTTAGTTTTCATTAGTGTTCTCCTTTTCCGATCCCGCTTGCGGTTGTGCAGCGTGTGACTCGGGACCCGTCGTCGGGGTTGGCCGGTACGGGTTAGTTTGGCCGTTGAGCCTTGTTTGGAGTACTTTTGAAGCTGGGTTGAGGGGGTTCAGTTTTTGGGGGCTGGATCCTATACTGGTGTTGGCCAGTCTTGGTTGGGGGTCGACTTGCTTTGGTGGTTTCTGGCTTTGTTTTGTTTTATTTTCTTTCTACATGGTCTTCAAGATTATTTTTCTGGGGGTTAAGCCCTTTGTTTTTGTTTATTGTTGTTATGGGTTGTGGTCTTGTTTAGCTCTTTTGTTGCTTACTATTTGTATATGAGTTTAGGACCTGTGTTTACCCTGTTCACCCTTGTTGGGTTTGTTTAGTTTGCTTCAAGGTTGTAAAATGTAGGTATAGGAATGTTAGACCCTTCCTAAGTTTGCTTCAAGTGTGTAAAATCTAAGTATAGGCTAGACCCTTTGTTGGTTTGTACCGGTTGTATTATTCCAGTTGTAATGGTGGTAACTGTAATGGTTCCCATGCTCTCATTTCCTTTTCGGAAATTTGAGTTTTTTTAATAAAATTTGCTGATAAATTTTTTTTTGAGTTCTTTAATAAAATTTGGTGATAAAAAAAAGCGTGTATAAGATGTGATAGAGAGAACACATAGGAAGGGGCTCAAGACCGTGTGGACGAAAGAGATGTATTAATGACCCAGCCCCTAACTTCGCAATTTTTAGTACACGTGTTACTTATTTGATATATACTCGTATTGAATGTGCCAAACTTTGGAATGCTATTATTTACCTAGCTACCTCATGGATCGTATACTATCGTTGTGAATCTAAACTGTTAAATGTCTTTCAAAGAAAGAAGTAAGTACTACAAAAACGCAGCCGCTACAGTACCTCCCCTTTTGGCTTCACCTCTAACCGGCTACGCCTCGGCTTCCGGTCTTGGACGTCGTCGATGACGACTTCCTCTCCCTTTCTTCTTCTTCCCCCTCCTCCCCCCCCCCCCTTTCAGTTATCTCTGTCCTTGTCCCTCCCTCGCTGGAGCCCGGATATTTTGTGAGTTCGCCGGAGCTGGATGGGCCTTTCTCATAGATCCGGTCGTGGGTCGCTTTTTCGATCGTCTGTGTGGTTGATGAGTGTGGATCTGGGACGGGCCGTTCACTGGTGGGTCTCTTTCTCCGACTCCGGCTCGGCGTCCGACTTGGTTCTTCTGGCTTTCTTATCTCGGAGCTCGTGCGACGGTTCTTCTGCTCGTTGGTGGTTCAACTGCGTTCAGAGGTGTGGTTGGGAGCAGCTCATCCTATGGGGTGGGTGCCAGAGTTCGTCTAGTCGGTTGCTTGGCCAGAGTCCTTCCTCTGCGTCAAAGTCAGGTTTGGTTATGATTGAGTTGGGCGTGAGATGTGACTGGTTTGGGCCTGGGTTGGCATGGTCTGGGCCTGGTCGTATAGGGCCCGGGTCGGGTATCCCACAAACTCGTTTTTTGATCCAAGTGCTGCTGGTTTGGGCCTGGGTTGGCATGGTTTGGACCGGGTCACCCACATACCCGGTTTTTGATGCAAGTGCTGCTAGGTTGCTCGGAGGTCCAGGTTGGGAGGGTCGGGCCCTGATTCGTTGTGCTGCAATTTGGGGATTTTTCCGGAGAAAGGACATCCCATTTTCACTTTCTCGCGTTGTGTTTGGGGATGTTCTGTCGGAGTTCACAGTTGCTCTACTTGTTGGCGTTGGTGTCTCTTTTGCCTGGGCCCAGGCTGGATCGTGCTCGGTATCATTACAGGTCTTCTCCTTCGGGTCCTCGTTGTCGGTTGGCGAGGGGTTACCAATATCGGTTTCGGAACACTCAGCCCGCATTTCATTTTCGGTTTCTCGGCTTTGTAGACTTCTTGCTGCCGACTTGGAGTTGGGAACTCGTACTCGGTAGAAATACCGGTCCTCTCCCTTTTGGGCCTCTTTTCGGTGTTTACCGAATTTAGGTATCGGAGGGCTGAGTGCTAGTTTCTTTGTCTGCTCTGTTTCTCGCTGTTTTGTTGGAGGATCTTCTCTTAGGGCATTGGAGGTGTCTGGCTCTAGCTTAGGTCGTGGGACACGCTTCTACATCCTATTGGGTTTGGATCGTTGTTGAGTTTTTCTAGCCGCTTCTGGTGCTTTGCCACCCGGTCTCTGGATTTTCTAAGGGACAGGGCCTCGCTGGATTTCCTCTTCATCTCGGCTCACCGGAGTTCATCGGGCATCCGACGTCTCTTGCTACTGCTGGTGCCTAACTGCTGGTCCTGCCTCATGCTCGGTAGAGATACGAGTCCTCTCCTCTATGGGCGTTTCTCGGTGTCGTCCGGTTTCGTGAAGAGGACCGGGCGTGAGTGCATGTCTTATTGGTCAGTTCTTCTGAGGTAGTCTCTTTCCTATTTCCTTGATTGGTTAGTCTTCTCCTATCCGTTCATGCCTCCCTTTGTATTTTGGCTTCGCTTCTTCTCGACCCGGTTGTGGGTCGACCTTGTCGGTTAAAGGCGTTGACCGCCGGCGAGTTTCTTTGGTGTTGTTTGCCCCCAGAAGCCATCTACTAGGGTTTGTATGGTAATCCGAGTCTGTCTCAACCGATAGTGGGGTTGGTCGCCGACAATTTTAGTTTATGTCTTTTTCTTTTCGGAGGATTGACAGCTCTATTGAGATGGGAGATGGTTGATTCATTCAAGGTTAGGGATTTGATATCATCTGGTTGGGTTTGGCAGTTGGAAACTTCTCCCCACAGTGCTTCATGGTGGTCAGATCTGGGTACTCAAGACTCGATTTTCAAAATTAGATCTTCATGGTAGTTACATTCGGATTCCAAATCCTTCTTTGTTTTTTCTTGGGAGTGTTGGTTGTTTCAACTTGTTCTTTGGTTGTTTCATCTTGGTTGTTTTGGTCATGCCCGGGTTGTAAGGGCTGCCTGCAGGTGTTCTTCAGGGTGTGTGTACCCTTTCTTTGTTATTCTTCTTGGTTGTTGTTGTTGTGTTCCCTTAAAAGACGACTTTGAGCGTCTAAAGGTTCTTTTTTTTGTAGATTTGTAGCTAAACATTATTTTCCTCTTTCCCCTAAAAAGAGAGTTTATAAAACTTTCAATATGGTTTGCCGATAAAAAAAAAGAAAGAAATAAGTAAATGTTAAATCTATAGAGATAGTTAATGGTTTTAGTTGTGGGACAAAGTATTAAAGCCCTACTGTCCCAGTTCTGTAGTATGGTCTGTTATCATCAAAATTGTAAACTTCTGTAAATT
Source organism: Erodium maritimum (assembly GCA_963921825.1). Classification (NCBI taxonomy): domain Eukaryota; kingdom Viridiplantae; phylum Streptophyta; class Magnoliopsida; order Geraniales; family Geraniaceae; genus Erodium; species Erodium maritimum. The sequence goes on from OY997593.1 coordinate 70,516,889, forward strand.
CATATTGCATTTGATTACTGACATTTGTAATGCATTCTTTATTCATAGAGGAAAAGATGCTAACACAAAAGGATATATTAACTAGGGTGTAACAAGCTTACAGCAACCATAACATAATTCAACAAAAAAACATTAATTCATCGATGAGGTCAAAACAAAATCATTGATAAAATTACAGGCAAAACCATCAATTTTATTGTGATTTTTTTGTTCTATGTGGCTTTCGAAAACGTTTGACGTGTAGAATATCTCGTCGTTGGAGGTCCGATTCACGGTCGTTATGTTCTTCTTCTACATGGAAGCGGATTTACAGAGTGTTTTCAAGGGGAATCTTGGGGTTTCCCCTTGAAACTGGATCAGGGTCCAGTAGGATAGCCCTTTGTACTTGGTAGAGAAAGGCAGAAAAGAACATATCCTAGTCTACTTTAGCGACATGAAACTTCCTGAATACCTTGACTGCTTATAGGTGGCTCGAGAACCGAGGGGGTGCCCAAAACAACGAGTTGTGACTACTTCGGTAGGTAACCACCCATCCCACCCCCTCGGTGGTAAGCGGGATTGGCCCTGTCCCCTCTACGACACTAGTCTCACCCGGCACACCTAAATTACCTTTAGATCTTGAGGAGGGAAACACTCAATGGGAAATGACTCAAGATCATGGTACAATTCGTAACGTTAGGGGCAATGGCGGATCTAGCTTTTCAAGTGAGGGGGGTACCAAATTTTTTTGTATAATAATAATAAATGTCAAAATAATATAAATGAACATTAAAAATATTAATATTGCATAAAACGATAATGACTACTTACTACAATAAGTGGTGTCGAAATTTCATATTTTGAAAATATTGTAAAATACTTTCATTGTCAATACAATCGAAAATATCTTTTTCGATGTATACGATCATACTTGATCTCGAATTTTAGGAGGATAATCTAGAATAGACGGTCTTTTCCCCGGATCTGATTCAAGACTTTCATAATTGATTTCTAATTTTGCTGGCACCGCTTTGTCACTTTTATCGGAAAGACCGACATCTAATCTTGCAGATTTCTCCTTCTACTCGTCAGAGTTGATGAACTCGGATTTTCTCTTGAAATATTTCTCTATGACCATTGTAATTTTGTAGAGAACTAAACTCAAAACTTAAATTGATGCCGTCTCTACCTTTAGACAAAGCCTTAAATAAAAATAAAGTTTTCTTAAACTAATTAGAATTAGAAAATTAAAAAAGAATAAGTACAAAACAATTAGGAAACAAAACAAAAGAATAAAAAAAAAAGTACACCTAATATATTCAAAACCAATACAACTAATGTATTTTGACTAGTTATATTATATTGTTAATTAGGCTTCTCAAAAAAAATATTGTTAACTAGGAAATAGAGAAGAAAAATCAATACACGATGGTACTGCTTAGTTATATTGTTAATTTAGGAAATAAAAAATAGAAAAAAGAAATTTGAATTGGTAAAGTAACCGAATGTTTTTCCTATTATTCAGGTGGGACACAATTATACAATTAACTGAATTTTTTTAATAAAAAAACTACCCTTAACCGTATATTTTGAAAAAGTTCAGGGGGCACGTGCCCCACCTGGGCCCCCCTTGAATCCGCCTCTGGTTAGGGGGCAAGGTACCCAATTACCTCATCCACTATCAAATCAGCCATCTCCTTGCATCGCTTCCCACCACTTCCCTAAGATACAATCCACAACGTCATCACGATGTGGTCGCACCAAGTCCTGAATCAGAAAGGTAGGAGGGTCGAAAAAATGGCACACAGGGGCGAGTCTCCTGCCCGTGTCATCTCCCGGTCAGGAAACGAATAGGGCAAAGCAGACCTGGCGGGAGAAAGCGAGAACGTCTGACCATTGAAGAAATCCCTGCTCAACAGGAAAACGTCTAGGTTAGGAACCCTTGGTGGCAAACCCCGAGACTCCACAAGGAAAGAAACATGACATCACAATAGGAGTGGATCAGCATGCGAGGGGTAGAAAGTACCCTCCCTTAACGAGTAACGACTAAAGTAGCGGGAAAGAAGAGCGAAAAACTCCAATTGTTCTACTTTCAAGAAAGGAATGTACGATGGAATATTAGATGATATCAAACGTTATGATATGCAAAGTTTAAAGCTAACATTACCGGTTCCGATACATTCACAAAGAAGTTATGTGTGACATATTTATCGATCTTCTGGGAACTGTTTTATTGGACTGATGATGCTACATCATGCTTTGGGTGATGCATCATTAATTAGCATCATCCTAAGTATTTTATAATTATACTATTCATATAAGTTACAAACACAGAAGCTCGTATCCATAACTATGGGTATTTGAACCAGGGTTGAGAGGATTCTTGGAGTCGAAGCTAGGGTTTAAATGCTATAGGTATTTGAACTATTTTGTTCTTTTGGACAGAAGAACTTGATCCACCAGCTTGTTCAATGCTATGGAAGACGAGCCAAGTAAGCCTACAGCTTCCTCTGCCATTCTCTTCCATTCCATAGCTTTGGCTCTCATCTTCTTCCCCTTCTCTCCCTCCATCAGCTCTCTCACAAGCTTCTCCACTTCATCTCTCTTGGCATCGCTATCGATCTCCATCCCGATCTCCCACTCCCTGCAAGTGAACCTACAATTCGTCTGTTGATCCCCAATAAACGGCCAACAAATCATTGGCACTCCAGCTGAGATACTCTCAATGGTCGAGTTCCATCCGGAATGTGTCAAGAACCCTCCCACCGAAGGGTGGTTGAGGACTTGCTCTTGTGCACACCAACTTGCCACCATGCCTCTTTCTTTAGTATCTTCCACGAACTCACGACGCAGAACTGCTGATTCACCTATCACCAGATCGGGCCTAACGATCCAGAGAAAAGGGTGTTTGCTATTTGCAAGGCCAAGACCAAACTCGATTAGTTGTTGTGGAGTCAAGTGAATCAAGCTCCCAAAGTTGATATAGAGAACAGAGTTTGGTGACCAAGAGTTGAGCCAGTTGAGACACTCGGTGTCCTCTTTCCATAGACTGTGCCCTATGGAGTTTAAAGGGCTTTCTTTTGGAATGTCCTTGACCATCAATGGAAGAGGACCAATGGCATAGAGTTGAGAGAAAATAGATGAGAGAGCATCCAAAATATCACCCTCCAATGCATTGAAAGTGTGCACAATAACGGCTGATGAGGATTTAGCAGCACTCTCAAATGCTTCCATGGTTATGCAAAAGATGGGCTCGTCCGGATCTGTTATCCGAAGAATGCCTGGAAGATCCCTCAGGCGGATCTCTTTCATCCCGGGGATCCAGTTTATAACCGTGTCCAGGTACCCATTTGTTAAATAGCTCTTATCTGCATAAAACAAAAAATAAATTAAAAATTAAAAAGAAAAGAAAAGAAAACACTGAATCCTAACTATTTCAGAAAAGTTATTTAGAGGTCATAACTATGTTCTATCTTTTGTCAATGATCCTGACACAAAAGTAGTATTTTGTTATAAAAAGTAACATAAAAGTAGTTTCTTGTTAAAAAAATAACATAAAGGTTGTACTTTGTTATAAAGAGCATCACTTTTTTCATAACTATTTTATACGTGGGTGACAAAAGATGGAGCGTAGTTAGAACATGCCAATAACCTATCTGACATTGTTTGGATTTGGCGTTTTATCCCCTAAAAAAATCAAACATGCACAAGATGCAAAATCTTGAAATTTATCTGAATTTCAACAAGTATTCAAGAAGGACCTTTGAATGGTGTTAGGCCTTTGTCTCTCAAAGCACGAAGCTGCTTAAATCCCATCACACCACAAGCCGATAAGGTGAAGAAGAGTGTGATAGGAATCCCAAAATCTTGAGCAACTATGGAGGGGGCTAGCAGGAAACCATCCGAGACTATGCAACTCACCGGAGGAGCTTTAGAGTCTTTGAGTTTGGCAACAAGGTCGCGAAATGGACCCAATATAGTCCCCTTGATAATCTTGAATTGATCAGCTAATCCCTGGGAGGAATCGGCTTCTGAAGGAGGGAGCCCGTCGGGAATGGCCTCGAATCTAAAGCTAGGCAACCCGTCGAGACAACGAGGGCCTCTGGATCTGAGGAAGCGCCTATGATTGAACTCTGTGTTGACAAAAGTTACATGGAAACCTCTGTGGTATAGTAGTTTTGCCAAGTCTAGCATGGCCTTTATGTGACCTTGAGCTGGTGCTGGGATGCAAATGACATGAGGCTTAACTGGTGCAGCTCCTTCTGGTTCCATATTATCTTAGTTGCTCAGTCTTTGACACAAGCTTGATAACCTTTTATAGTGTATGACTGGATTGAAGAACTCTTTACAATTCACACAATCAATTTAGACTTTTAGTTTGGCAAGGAGGGGCAGATGTATTAAGTACCTAGGGGGTCCCCTACCAATTCTTTTTAACACTTATTATTAACTTCTTTTTCTTCCAATATCTTAATTGTGATTTCTTTAAATTTCTATTTTTTTAGTACTTTTTTATTAAATTTCTACTGCTTAGATGTTCTTTCTTTACTCGTGGATGTTAAACTCAAGTTTCTAAAACGTCGAACGAACTAGGCTTTCATTGGCTACCTGGGAAGGCCCGGATCTTGACTGTTCATTCGTGGTTGGAAACTACTCTTCTTGGTACACTTTGTTGTATTCTCATATATTTTGTTTCGTTTGAGCGAAATAAATTAAGGTTTTTCTCATACAAAAGGAACCTACCAAAAGAAATAGAGAAGAAAAGACTAGGGGACGATCATGGATAATTTTACCTCACTGATCCTAATACTAGAGCTGTTAGTCAAAGTACGGTTTTAAATTTTTTTTGATAAGCTAAAAATTTATTAAGCAATCGTTCTACAAGATAGTAAAATAATACCAGAAACCGATCCTCAAAAAGGACCATTTGCCTAGACCATAACAGTTACAAAGAGCAACAAAAAACACCCAAGCAGGAAAGCAAATAAATCTACTTCCTACTCGAGTTCAAAGAGAGGAACCGGTTAGAAACCGGAACTGGAATTAGAGCTCCTCTTGTAATCTGATCAGGGTAATCCTCGTCCTCACTAGCCTCAACGTTCTCATCCTGCGGGACTCCACATTCGAGGGCCAAAGAAACAAGGTCAACTGCCTTTTTTCCAATTTTCTTGCTAAAACTCCAAACACTCAAGCTATTTTTTTTAGAAATATCAACAGCGAAGCTTCTCGAATTGTCTCCTTTATCAGTAGAGGTCTTGGCTCTTGTCTGATAAAAAACAGTTGGAGGAAAATTTCTCTTTGGTTGACTCTTTTTTGGACGTCCATGTCCATTCTTTGGTTGAATTAAACCCTCGGGATTCGGGGGTTTAGACAAAGCGTCCTTCCAGGGACTCTCTTGAAACTCGACAACTGGGATTGAGACATCAAACGAATGCCCATCACCCAAAACCGCCACCATAGGAGAGGGGCTGAGGCCAAAATGGGCCTGCACTGAGCCCAATGTCTGTTCACCCACCCTAGTTGTAAGTGAATCTGTGGCCTGCATAATCAACCCACAGATTCAACCACATGCCGGTTTTAAAAGTTTTGGCCAACGCCATGATCTAAAAAAATTATGTTCTAAAGGTGATCGATTATGGCTCGACTTGATACATCCCATGCCTAAATCTTAGCCAATAGACGATTGTAAATGAACTGAATACTTTACCCACGATTCCTACCTAGTATGTTTGGGACCCTGAATAAATCGACCCATGTGAAATCTCCTAAATGTCAAGGGTGGCACAAAAAAAACGATTAGCAAGAGTAGTATCGGTGAGAAAAAAATGGACGATCTAGCCTAATTTATTACCTGACTAGAGAGCGAACCAAAACTAATAAGAATGTGTTGTAGGTGCTCAGCCTCTTTCTGATTTGTTTGATAGAAGATATATAAATAATCCATGAAGAAAATATGGGAGATCACCAGGGCACCCCGGGCCACTGAACAACCATGCAGCTTTTCGTCCCTCTCAGCCTGCCCCAACAGATGGGAGATGCCTTTCATATAGAAAAGAAAGAGGTCAGGGGATAACAGATCCCCCCTGACGTATTCCTCGGCCAGATGTAAAGGCTGATGTCTGCTTCCCCCCAAGCTAACGAAGTACTCGATGGACTGTAGGCAAACCAAAGTGAGCGCTCTTTAGTGGGGGCTAAACCCGAAGGCAGCCATCATGGCTCGTATGAACGACCATTCCACCTATTGTACACCTTGCTCATAACGGGTTTCAGAGCCGTAAAACTATTCATCCATTGTGTGCGACGGTGAAGGGAGTGAACAATCTATGGGACGAAAATGTTATCTTGTATCGCCTCCCAAGCACAAACTCCCCCCTGATTCACCGCAATAAGGGGATCGAGAAGAGGCTTGAGGTGGTTGACTAGAACCTTGGAAAGGATCCAAAAAATAATATTGCATAATGCTATTGGTCGGAGGTTTGCAACCTTCCTCGGGGACCTTCTTTGGGATAAGCACTAATGTCGTAGTGTTTACCTATGGATCCAGTTTCAATCACATCCCGAGGGCCAATAATACTGATAAAAGACCAGATTCAATCCATTCGGTCCAAGAGACTTATCAGGACCCATCTGAAAAACCGCGTAGTAAGTAATTTGTTATGCTCCCCCGGCATCTGAGGTCGAGACCAACATTGGAAGCTCCTGTTGGTCCACATCCTCTGCCGTGAATATCTTCTAGAAATAGTACAAAAGCATCTCTTCCATCCACTTGTCCCAAGCCACTTCCACTTCCTCATCAGTCTCCATCGTCTGAATTCCGTTCCGACATTATTTGTCATCCATTCTAGTTCAAATTTGATTGATATTATTAAGTTTCATCAGCTTGAATTAAAAAAAAATTTGATAGAAAACTAGATTCATCAACACAGTGAATCAAACAGAACAAAACAGAGACTAAGAATACAAAGCATATACCGAAGATTGTTTCTTCAAGTGACTTGAACTTATTTGAAACTCAAGAGGGTTTAAAGATTGTGTTTTTTAGGCAAAAGAACTTGATCCACCAACTTGTTCAATGCTATGGAAGACGAGCCATGTAAGCCCACAGACTCCTCTGCCAGTCTCTTCCATTCCATAGCTTTGACTCTCATCTTCTTCCCCTTCTCTCCCTCCATCAGCTCTCTCACAAGCTTCTCCACTTCATCTCTCTTGACATCGCTATCGATCTCCATCCCGATCTCCCACTCCTTGCAAGAGAACCTACAGTTTGTCTGTTGATCCCCCAAAAATGGCCAACAAAGCATTGGCACTCCAGCCGAGATGCTCTCAATGGTAGAGTTCCATCCGGAATGTGTCAAGAACCCTCCCACCGAAGGGTGGTTTAGGACTTTCTCTTGTGGACACCAACTTGCCACCATTCCTCTTTCTTTAGTATCTTCCACAAACTCACGAGGCAGAACTGCTTCCTCCCCCGACACCAGATCGGGCCTAACGATCCAGAGAAAAGGGTGTTTACTATTCGCAAGGCCAAAACCAAACTCGATAAGTTGCTGGGAAGTCATGACAGTTATGCTCCCAAAATTGACATAGACCACTGAGTTCAGAGGCCAAGAGTCGAGCCAATTGAGACACTCAGTGTCTTCTTTCCATAGACTGTGCCCTATGGAGTTTAAAGGGCTTTCTTTTGGTATGTCCTTGACCAACAATGGAAGAGGACCAATGGCATGTATTTGATAGAACATGGATGAGAGAGCATTCAGAACATCACCCTCCAATCCATTGAAAGTGTGCACAATAACGGCCGATGAGGACTTAGAAGCTTTCTCAAATACTTCCATGGATACGTTAAACGTGGGCTCGTTCGGATCTGTTGTCCGAAGAAAGCTTGGGAGATCCCTCAGGCGAATCTCTTTCATGCCCGGGATCCAGTCTATAACAGTGTCTAGATACCCATTCGTTAAATAGCTCTCATCTGCAGAAGGCACAAAAATGAAGTCATACAGCTATACGAAAGGAGAAAAATATTGAGATCATCGGATGAGCCTGTTAAGTAATCTGGTCTAAATGTCACAGTTCAGCAAATGTAATCCTATTTAGTTTTCAATTTACTGCAAAACTGACACATTTCTGTGTCAACAGAGCCGTCTGCATGACAGAAGTTGGTGTAACTATTTATATAAACTTACACATATTGAAAGTAAGATAATTCAGTAAAATATGACTATAGTATTGTTTATTTTTTTTTCTTCTTAAAATCTATGCCTAGTTTAAAGATCTAACTATTTAGAATTTATATTTAATCAAAAATGCTCTCGTTGCGCCGGTCCTAAGGTTCCAATCCTCGGAACAATCGTCGATCGCCGAGGCCAGGCCTAGGCGAGTTCGTCGTTGTCAATCCCAGGCTTCGTCCCGTCTCCCTGCTCAGACGGGTTTCTCGCCATCTATGCGTGTCATCTCTTCGGCGTCGTCCTCTACTGCACAGCTCTCGTCACTACCCCTCCGACCCTTCATGTGCTTCCATCATCGGTGCAAGCATCCCCCTACGCCAAGAACTTTCGCCATCAAGCTTTCAAGATGATCTTTAGGGCCGGCCCTAGCTTCTTCCGACGGTTTAGCCGTTCTTATTCACGTGCACTATCCCAACCATCTATCACTACTCTACCACCACCATCACCACCTCCTCCTCCATCTACTCCACCATCTTTGCTTCGGATACCCCCCGCCCTTAAGAATTTCGTGTCTATCTCCTCCTCCTCTACCACACCATCCATCATCGTCCTCGTCGTCTCTACCACCAAACCATCACCGTCATCGCCTCCTCTGTCACTACATCCTCTGCCTCCGCCTCCGTCGCGTGCCTTTTTAATACCTCTCTGGTATGTATTGACTAAGATCACATATTTTCTCAACAGTCCACCGATCATCCAAGATCATCGATGGTGGACCCAGGGCCTGAGGCTGGACTATGGTTCACTCGATCATTCGGGGAATCCGTGCAAAGGCGCTACATCCCTATCTGATGGATCAAGACACTAACACCCCGCTTGGAGTCAGGGACAGTGGAATCAGAAGCTACTCCTGCCGACAACAACCGGTGAAAACTCAGCGTCCCAACCCCATCCATTGGATATGGACTCTGACACTCCGAGGTATGTGTGAGAGGAGTCGTAACGTGTACAGTAAGTTTTTTTTTTGATAAGCGAAGATTTTATTGAGCATTCGTTCTATAAAACATAGAAACGAAGCGGAGAAAACAACCCAATTAGAGCTTTTCCCCCCCTACCAAAACTGCTACAAGGAGCAACAAAAACCAAACGATGCAGGAAAAACGATCCTTAAAAGGACCTTTTCCCCAAACCGAAACACCGAAAGGAACAACTCAAAAAACAAAGCAATAACACAACGAAATCGACATAAGCGATCAACCATTGTCAGTAATCCACTCGTCATCATCCGAGGTCAAGGTCGGATCATCAAAAGCCTTTGCTTGATGAAGCTGAGCTAGTTGAGTGTTTCGAGCTTGTGCGGCTTGCTTCCACACAACAACAGGAGCAACAAGTCTCTCACTGCCTAACGAGCGAGCTTGATGCTTGGGATTTTCGATGTAGTAATCCTCCAAAAACTTAGGAAGCTGACACTGTCGTTTCGGAGCTTTAAGGAGGGTATCCTTCCATGGACTTCCCACCTCCTTCGATGACACCTCCTGAATTGGCAACTTACCGACCTTCACCGGATCACCCGAACTTCCACTCGGGCCTAATTTCTGGCCTAACAGTAATGAATCTGAGTGGGCTTCGTCCTGGCCCAATACTACAGCTTCTTCCAGATGGCCCAATGGTACTTCAGCTTCACAATCTGCGCGAGACGTGTCACGATTCGCGGTGACGAGTGCAAAATCGCGATCACCACGATTTGCGGCGACGAGTGCAGAATCGTTGACACCACAAATCACGTTTAGATTCACCAAATCGGAACCGCACCTTGTGATGCTCTGTTCCGGTGTTTGTAGGCTCTGATGAGGCTCTTGTGAATGGTTCTCTCTTGATTAGCTCGAGTGGTGGAGCGTCGGTGGGTTATTCGCTGGTGGCTTCTTCCGGCGAGGTTCTGACGAAGATTCATTCGTCGCCGGAGATTTCGAAACTCCCGGTGATCTCCAATCCAGCTGTTGTGACACAAATCACGGGTACGAATTCAAATTTGGAAGTTTCAGATTTGGTGAATCTAAACGTGATTTGTGGTGTCAGCGATTCTGCACTCGTCGCCGCAAATCGTGGTGATCGCGATTCTGCACTCGTCGCCGCGAATCGTGGCACGTCTCGCGCAGATTGTGAAGCTGAAGTACCGTTGGGCCATCTGGAAGAAGCTGTAGTATTGGGCCAGGACGAAGCCCACTCAGATTCATTACTGTTAGGCCAGAAATTAGGCCCGAGTGGAAGTTCGGGTGATCCGGTGAAGATCGGTAAGTTGCCAATTCAGGAGGTGTCATCGAAGGAGGTGGGAAGTCCATGGAAGGATACCCTCCTTAAAGCTCCGAAACGACAGTGTCAGCTTCCTAAGTTTTTGGAGGATTACTACATCGAAAATCCCAAGCATCAGTAAGTGACCCCATCAACCGGTGAAAATTCCAGATATGAATTTCACGTAAAGTTGGGGGTTGAGAATGATAAATATTTTTTTACTTACATACTCCATCAAATCTGGATGCGTATTGTTCAAAACGTCTCTGACGATTTTGTAAGAACTGCTCCCTATTATCTGCACCTCTACGGTCCGGATTTTATAAAAGCTTAACCTTATTAAATGCGTCTAAATTTGATGGAGTTATAATGGATGCAAAACAACAAATATTTTATCCTTAGTTTATGCAAAATTAGGTTGTTCACAGTTTGGAGTTACAAAAAAAAAACTCTAACTATAAAAAGTAAGTTTCATATCAGTAACATGTGTGTAATATAAGTCTCACTTATTATAACCTATCAAAACAAGAACAAACAAATCATTTGACAGTAATTTCAGTGTTTTTGAAGTATATACCTTTGAGTGGTGTTAAGCCTTTTTCTCTCAAGGCACTAAACTGCTTAAATCCCATCACAGCACAAGCCGAGAGAGTAAAGAAGAGTGCAGTAGGGATCCCCAAATCTTCAGCAACTATGGAGGGGGGAAGCAGGAATCCATCTGAGACTATGCAGCTCACCGGAGGAGCTTTCGAGGTCACAGTGTCGTTAAGCTTGGCGACAAGGTCGCGGAATGGAGCCAATAAACTCTTGCTAGCAATCTCACTCAGATCAGCCATATCCTGGGTGGAATCGGCTTCTGAAGGAGGGAGGCCGTCGGGAATGGCCTCGAATCTAAAGCTAGAGAACCCGTCGAGACAACGAGGGCCTCTGGATTTGAGAAAGCGCCTATGATTGAACTCTGTGTTGACAAAAGTTACATGGAAACCTCTGTGGTATAGTAGTTTTGCCAAGTCCAACATGGCCTTTATGTGACCTTGAGCTGGTGATGGGATGCAGATGACATGAGGCTTACTTGATGCAGCTCCTGAATCCATTATCTCAGGTACTCACTTCTTGTAACAAGCTTGATATATAGATCTTAGGGGTAACCATGGGTCCTAACCCCTTTGAGGTTTGATCCTGACTGGACTTGACTTTTTTTTGCACTTCCCAACTGTGATCTTTCCATTTTTTGCACAAACTAATAATTTCCGTTGGACATGTGTTGGACACGTGCACACAGTAGCATCTTCCTAACGGAATCCTCAAAATAGACGGAAATTGTTAGTTTATGTAAAATATGGAAGGGTCACAGTTGAAAAATGCAAATAAAGTTCAAGTTCGGTTAGGGTCGCAAATACAAACCTCAAAAGAGATAGGACCAATGGTTTGCCCTAGATTGTATAAAAATATGATTGGAGTGAGCTCTCTGCAATTCCCACAATCAATCTAGACTTGTAGGTTGGCCTGTTGTATTATCTGGTAAGAGTTACATACACCTAGCTACAAGTCAAACTTGTGAATGCCAAAACTGAATGGTTCAGGAAATTAAAGAAAGTATGGTCACACAATTATTGCGGTGCATTTTGATACCAGTTTGCTGGTGAAGGCTTTTAAAGCAATGGTGGCATTATTTTTATTTGCAATTTATGGATGCATAGTACCATTTAACCCTCCATATATATATAATCTGATTGTTTGGTCATACACAATCGAAGAGAATAACGAGAGAGCTTAAGAAGCACTAAAACATTGGAACCTGGATTGTTCACAAGTAATTTTTTTTTATAAGCGAAGTTTTATAAAATCCTTAATCTCAAAATGAGACATAAACGGTTTGTATACTTACAGGCTAATATCGCAAACGGTAAAGCTTAAACAATACCAGAGTTGGTAAAAATCAATCCAATCACTAAACAACTAAAAAGCATAAAGAAAACAACATAACGAGACAAAAGACCAACAAGCCTCACAAACCCAAACACTATGATCTCCTGTCCTTGGAACCAATAAAGCTCCAGCAACTCCATAACGGATACTTGTGTCATGTCATAAAAGGAACCGATAAAAATCATGACACAAACTTTCACAACTTAGAGGGATCCAACACTATAATAGTCGTTGAAGAGCCGAACATTCCTTTCGGTGCTTCCTTTGATCGGAAAACATATGAGACATAAACATTGACCACACAAAAACCAGATTGCTCTCTTGCCACGATCTCCCACCAAATTATCGCAAACCCTCAACATACATCTCTTTTGAGGCGAAGGAGTCCCTCTCCCATTATAGGAGGAAAAAGAGCATATTAGGGTTTTGTTTGATTTCAAAAGAGAGTTTTCTCACTTGGTATCATTCTTAAACAATTACACTAAGATTACTCAAAAATCGATAACTTTTTTTTGGGTATGCGTGGTTGTGCAACGTTGAAATCAAGAAATGGCTACCATAAAAGGTGGGTGAACCTTTCGTTCTTCTTTTGTTTCTTCCGTTAATGTGGTGGACCTAGTTATCGGTAACAAAAAATAACATTTTTTTTTTGTAGATTACCGTCTTGTATATGTTGAGAAATAGAGAATAGAACTTGTGTAATTCTCGGATTGTTTCTCGGTTAATACATGGAGCTCGGTGTTGTCCCTGGATGTAGGCACATTGTCGAACAACGAAAATCTTGGGTCCTCTGTTTATTTTCTGCATTTTATTATTTTTTTCTTCGTATTTTCGCCTTATCAGACATTCGCAATTTTATCGAATCGGTCTTGAGATCGGGGGTTGGAAAATCAGGAGATTAGTATTCGTTAGAAATTGAATCGCGTTGATTCATTTCTACGAATCCATAAATTTTTCGGGGTGAATCTTTTATCCAGTTTCAGGTACTAGGTTTACTACATGTGGTATCCGAGCATCTCTCCAAGCCTATTAAAACGACAAGTGGTGGACTTGTTGGGGCATAATACGAAGGGGGCCTACTAAAACCGAGGGAAATCCATATAAATCAACGAGGGACGGTAAACAGCCCCGCTATCTCAGTGAAAACGGGAAAGGTTGATGGGGTTCATTACTACCTGCCTAGCGATAAAATGGTGGCACCAATTCCACTGAATACCGACATGATAGAATTCAACTAGTTCAGAAACCAACCGAAACTAAAGTCGAATAATTTCAAAATACAGTTCTTAGTACTTCAACCAAATTCTTATAAATAAAATTCAAATATGAGACTAGTTGAATATAAGAAAGTGTTTGATTCAGTTAGATTAATTTCAATAAGTTTCTATAGTTTCAACAATAACCAGATTAATCAGCATGGTGCAAGGATGGATTGTAGAACTTAAACTTATTGAAATCAGAGTTGAAGACATTAATAAGTCAGTTTAAAAAACATATTACCAAGTGTCTGCTAAAACAAAATGAAGAGGGTTTAATTACTGTGTTCTTTGGGCAAAAGAACTTGATCCACCAGCTTGTTCAATGCTATGGAAGATGAGCCATTCAAGCCTACAGCTTCAACTGCCATTCTCTTCCATTCCATGGCTTTGGCTCTCATCTTCTTACCTTTCTCTCCCTCCATCAGCTCTCTCACAAGCTTCTCCACTTCATCTCTCTTGGCATCGCTATCGATCTCCATCCCGATCTCCCATTCCCTGCAAGTGAACCTACAATTCGTCGGTTGATCAGCAAAAAATGGCCAACAAAGCATTGGCACTCCAGCTGAGATGCTCTCAATGGTAGAGTTCCATCCGGAATGTGTCAAGAACCCTCCCACCGAAGGGTGGCTGAGGACTTGCTCTTGTGCACACCAACTTGTCACCATGCCTCTTTCTTTAGTATCTTCCACGAACTCACGAGGCAGAACTGCTGATTCACCTATCACCAAATCAGGCCTAATGATCCAAAGAAAAGGGTGTTTGCTACTTGCAAGGCCAAGACCAAACTCGATAAGTTGCTGAGAAGTCATGACAGTTATGCTCCCAAAATTGACATAGACAACTGAGTTTAGAGGCCAAGAGTCGAGCCAATCGAGACACTCAGTGTCCTCTTTCCATAGACTGTGCCCTATAGAATTTAAAGGGCTTTGTTTTGGTATGTCCTTAACCATCAATGGAAGAGGGCCAATGGCGTAGAGTTGAGAGAAAATGGATGAGAGAGCATCCAAAACATCACCCTCCAATGCATTGAAAGTGTGCAAAATAACTGGTGATGAGGACTTAGAAGCTTTCTCTGCGGCTTCCATGCATACGTGAAACCATGGCTCGTTCGGATTTGTTGTCCGAAGAAAACTTGGGAGATCCCTCAAACGTATCTCTTTCATGCCAGGGATCCAGTCTATAACCGTGTCTAGATACCCATTCGTTAAATAGCTCTCATCTGCAAAAGGAAAAAAAAAATGAAGTCAGGTTCGAATCCCAGTAAATACACTTGTCTGGGAACATACGTGAAGTACCTTTAAGTGGTGTTAGGCCTTTTTCTCTCAAAGCACGGAACTGCTTAAACCCCATTACACTACAAGCTGAGAAGGTAAAGAAGATTGTGATAGGGATTCCAAATTCTTCAGCAACTATGGAGGAGACAAGCACGAGACCATCCGAGACTATGCAACTCACCGGAGGAGCTTTAGAGTCATTAAGCTTGGTGACAAGGTCGCGAAATGGATCCAATAAACTCTTGCTAGCAACCTCACACAGATCAGTCAAGTCCTGGGTGGAATCGGCCTCAGAAGGAGGGAGGCCGTCGGGAATGGCCTCGAATCTAAAGCCAGCAAACCCGTCGAGATAACGAGGGCCTTTCGATCTGAGAAAGCGCCTATGATTGAACTCTGTGTTGACAAAAGTTACATGGAAACCTCTGTGGTGTAGTACTTTTGCAAAGTCCAGCATGGCCTTTATGTTACCTTGAACTGGTAGAGGGATGCAAATGACATGAGGCTTAACTGGTGCACCTCCTTCTGCCTCCATTATCTCAGTTGCTCAGTCCTTCACACAAGCTTGATAGTCTCTGTAATATCTGAAGGCAATGACCTCTGTATACTACAAGAAAAATGTCGAATCCTAACTATTGCATAAAGATAATATAAACGTGGTATTTTGTTATAAGAATAACATAAAAGTGATTTTTCTGAGACGGTTAGGTTTCGATCGTTATTAGGAAACTACTCATGCAGGTTTCGACAGTTGTACTTAGAAGTCACACATTCATTGCAGGAATTGAAAGATGCTGAGGCCGACATGGTTCATCTTCCATAGCAGCTGGTGGATCAAGTTCTCATGTCCATAAAGACACTATATAGTAAACCCTTTTAACAGTATTGGATCCACCTTTTTAAAAAGAAATATAATAAATGAACTCAATAATATTATAGTCTCCAACTACTTTCTCATGTCCATAAAACACTATAGTAAATGTTTTTAACAAGATATTGATAAAATCGTGTTTTTTGCTGATAAAAAAAACAACATATCGATAGCGTGTTATTTGCTGATAAAAAAAACAAGATATCGATCCTCCTTTTTCAAAAGAAATATAATGAATGAATTGAATAATATTATAATCTCCACTTACTTTCTCTCTCAAATTATTGGTGTCAAAATTTTCATATCGATCCAAAAAATGTCGTGTCTAACAATCAGATTGAGAATTTGACACTAATTGAGCTTTCTGCGGAGCACACCAGAGGTTTGTAGGGCTTCTGGATATGATTGAACTCTGTGTTCACATTATCTCAGGTACTCGCATCTTGGAACAAGCTTTTTTTCTATTGATAAGCTCTAAAGTTTTATAAAAAAAAAGATTAAATCTAAGAAGGTTCAAATCAAAGACAGACCATAATAAGGAAGCTCTTAAAAAGATTTCCGGATCGTTCAATGAAAGGGCGAAACCTATAAAAGAGGGTTACAAGTCCAAAACAATTGAACAAGAAGGAAAAGAAAAGAACAAATAAGTAATAACAGAGAACAGATAGGAAATGACTAGATAATTTGCTTCTGGCTCAATAGGAATTATTTATACTGAAGGAAGTATGTAAATGTACTCATAAAGGCTGCTCCCTTTTCGTCCTTCTGTTCGGATCTGATCTCAAGCTATGATGTTTATTATAAGGTTGTTTCTCATTACTCTGCAACAATCAAGCGTACGTCTACTCAAAAAAAAGGTCTGTTCGCCGTTCTACTGTTAAGAAGGCTCGTGGCTCTGGTACGAAACCGGCTGTGGTGTTTCGGTATAGCGACCCTCCCTCATCTAAACAGGATGAAGATCATCCTTTGAAGACAGTTGATGCAGGTGGTGATTTGCTTTCACCACTTCAGAAATCGGAGGAGGAGGGAGAAGCAGAGAATGGCTCCGGCGAGACAGAGGCTGCAGAAGGAAAGGTTGGAAAGCAAGACGTTGAGTCGGTGTCGGAAAAGTTGGGGGGTCTGGAGTACAGGGAACTAAACTATCCTTTAAAACCTCCCTGTCGACACGACATCGACCTGGATGAAGAAAACTTTTGAGCCGTATGGCTTGATAGTCTCCGTCTCGGTTCGTGCTCGACCAAATCGACAAGGGCGATTCTTCGGTTTTATTGAGTTCAGTTCTCCAGAAATTGCCTTGTAGGTTGTAGAAAGCTTTAATGGCTTTACATACAACGTTTTTAGGTTGCTTGTGGCCTTGGCTCGTCCTGCAAAGGCTGCAAAATCGTCGAGGAAGAAAGGTGATGTGAAACAGAGCAGTCCAGTTCGTCGACATACCGGAGGAGTGATCGTCTCTGCGTCAGAGACTCCGATCCCTCTGGAGATCCCAATTTCAGCGCCGTAAATTACGGGAGACACAAGTTCAAATTTGATCGTAGATTTGGAGATATCAAACGAGATTTGCGGTGAAACATAGCACGTTGTTTTGGTTGTTGGAAAGGCCGGAAAAATTAAAATGGGGTAGTCCTTTGCAAAACGAAACATTGGGGTAAGTTTTTGCAAGGAAGTTGTTTAAAGGGGAAAAAAGATGGGAGATCAGGTTTGGGCCTGATCAGACTCGACTTTGGGCCGAGCCAGACCAGGCCCGTTACTCGCGCTCGCTCCTGAAACGGCCCAAGGCCCACGATGCCACGAACCCTAGCCTTAAAAACACACCAGTGCCGCTTCAGCTCCTGAATCGTGCACGCGAACCGAGACGAGAGCTCGTCTCTCTCTCTCGCTCCTCGTCTCCACCGTGAACCCGAGCCACGCCGCTCACCTTCTCCGATCAACCCCCTCCTCCAGATCGCTTCTCCACCTCGTTCTCCTTCGTCTCCATCTCCTGCTTCATCTACGACAGAACCCGCCGTCAACAACCCCTTCCCTTCTCTCCGTGCCCTTCTTCCTCTTCGGTTCTTCGAAACCCAGCAACACCGCCGTCGATCTGAGCGTCGCCTCAAAGGACTCAACGAATCTGAGACGGTAGGTTACTTCTCGACCTCTACTCAACATCCTCAACCCTTTTAGGGCTCGAGACGTGAACTAAAAAAATAATAATTTTAAACGAAAATAAAGCCAATAAGTCTCAATCTCATAATTCTAAAAACTTTAAACATCACACAAGTCACAGCTCCGTAAAAACCAACGGTAAAACAGTTCAAATAAAACGGTACGTCTCTAGACTATCTAGCCTAGGACCCTCGTAGCTCCCAAGCGTCGAGCATCCGGCTAGTACACATCCCGCTTAGAACCTGAAAAACAACAAGGTAAGGGGTGAGCTTTCGCTCAGGAGGAAAAGTAGTTAAGGTTATAAGCAAGCGCTCACCACCACGGGTAACCGTCCAATTAGGGCATACTAGTACAGCACACAACTAATTTCTAACGGAACTCGTAACCACCATCCTCAACTCAAGACCAACCCATGCTCACAACCACCCAAACAGCACAACTATTAACAGTCAAACTAACCACGGGACGCTATCAAATAGTCATACCAGAATCTCTAACGGCCTAAATCTCTTTCCCGGAACTCCTTCGGGCAAAGGATAGATAAAACAGCATTCCCGGAACTCCTTCGGGCAAGGCAAAGGATAGGTGAAACAAGGTGAGACAACTTCCCCGGAACTCCTTCAGGCGAAGCAAAGGATAGAAGAAAACGGCTTTCCCGGAACTCCTTCGGGCAAAGCAAAGGTGAAACAACCTTCCCGGAACTCCTTCGGGCAAGGCAAAGGTGAGACTACTTCCCCGGAACTCCTTCGGGTGAAGCAAAGGTGAGACAACTTTCCCGGAACTCCTTCGGGCAAAGCTTCAAGAATAATAAAACAAATGTCATAATTGAGCACGACTTACCCAACCCTATAATCTTACCACAACCAGTCACGTCGATCTATCACTCACCCGACCATCACAAAACCAAGGGTTTCACATCAACACAACCACGACACACTCGCCCACACATATCAACAACAAGATGCTCAACGGATATACAAATCTTGTCTATTAACCCTAACGACAACGACTCATAAGGCAGGCATATCAAACAACAATCAGGCAACCAAACAACACGCAACCTACGGCTCGACACGGCCGATCTACCAGCACAGCAATTTCCCAAGTAGAAACGTAAAGGTTCACAGTTCAATCGACTACTCCAGTTGTTCTCATCCTACATGTTACTACGACTCGTCCAGTTATTATCTGATATAATCGTCTTTCCAATTTTATTAATCCTAGCATGCATACTAGTAACTTTCTGCAATTAAACCGGTATCCGCTACTTCCCTACCTCAACCGAAGTACAACAACTACGCCTCCTAGCTGCTGACGTCCTGGCTCGCTACCTCCGGTCTTCTCTTCGATCGAAGCCGGACTCTAACTTTACACAGAAAGGCACAATTAAAACCGGTTTTAGAATTTAATTTAAAAGGTTACGACGGTTTCGGTTTAAGTTCAAAAGTTTTCTTTTAGACTCGAACGGGCTAAAAGCGGGGTTACGACGAATCGGGTTTGAGCACCCGCGGACCGAAACCGGTGCACATTTCCCGAGGCACGGTTCCCATGCACAGGTCTCAAGGCACGAGTTTCGTGGCACGATTCCCGAGGTACGGGTTTCGCGGCACGTTTCCCAAGGCACCGTTTCACTTTTACCCCATTTTACAGTCTAGTTTACACGTTCCCAAAAACGTTCCAGATTCAGTCGGTTTTGCTCAACAGTCCCAAGTTCTCCTTTTTGTTATCGATCCGGTAAAACGTTTCAGTCCAGTTTAACAATCCAAAATCCAGTTAAAACTGTTTTCGAAAACTGTTTGATTTAAAACATAATAGGTTTTTATTTTCTTTTCTTTTGAATTCGAAACTCTGTGAATCCAAACGTCCAGAACCAACTAGAAATCGGTTCAACAACACCCAGATCCAAAGAAGTTCGGGAAAAAGAACAAAAAGGGAGACGAAAGAGAAGGAGGCTCGAAGTCGAGTCTGGTCGGTCACCGGCGAAACCACCGGCGACCAAACCCTCACGAAAGCGTTTCTCACCGAGGGGATTGACGGCGACGGAAGGGTAGACTTCTCCGAGACGGTCGGGGAAGAGGGAGATCGAGGACGGAGAAAGCGGCGGCGGTTACATGGGAGGGATCGCGGAGCACGGCTGTGACTCCGTCCAAGATCCAGACGAGACCGGTGAAGTCTCGGATCTGTGTGTGTGCCGGCGAGCTCGCCTCAGGACGCACACGGCGATGGCGAAGGTCTCGCCTGAACGGAGAAGGAGGAGGTGAGGGAGGACCAGGAAAGGGGCGGTGGCGTGAGGTCGGCCGGGAACTCGCCTGAACGGGAGGGCGGCGGCGTGGAGATCTGGATCGAGAGAGGGAGCTCGAGAGGGTTGACGGCGGCGCGGTTGGACGGAGAGGCGAAGGGGAAGCGAGGGTCGGAGCTGGAGAGGAGGTCGGCCGTACGTGAGGGAAGAGGGAGGGAGGTTTGGGGGAGAGAGGCTGCGTGAGGGTTGAAGAAGGAGGGTTTCTGTCGACTGAAACCCTAAGAAACGCGTTTATAAACGCGGGCCAAGCGGCGTTTGGGCCTCAGACGGGCTGGACCTCACGGCCCAAGCGAGAGGAGCTGGGCGGGCTTGGTCTGCGCGCCAGGCCTGGTCCGGACCTGGTCTTTCCCTCTTTTTTTTTCTTTTTTTTTAAACACTTAAATTAAATATATATATATTTTTTAAAGTTCTTTTCTCTTCGTTTAAAAAAGACAACCGTTTTCTAACCTCGATGTTCCAATCGAACGAAAATAAAATAGATTAACTCTTTTTTTTTACTGAAGCGGTCTTCACATCCCGCTCCAGATCTACGATTCCTCGCTGGTGAACCTCACGACGTTAGATCTGGACGGTTGAGGCTTAGAGCTCGCCTCAACCTTCCCTCCCTCTGATTTCCCGAGCTCCTGAGCTCCCTACCACCACGTCGCCGCCCAGAACCACCCTGGCCGTCGAGAACCACCGACTTAAGCAAGCTGGGCTCGGGCCTGGGTTGACAACCGACCTGGGCTTGGGCCTTAGTTTTGGTCCGGGCCTTGGGCCGGACTAGGTTTGGGCCTCGAGCCTGAACCCGGTTCGGGCCTCGGGTCCGGGCTGGATCTATGGTCCGGATCCTGAGTCGGGTTTGACCCGGGTCTGGGTCGGGCTCGGGTCAGGTTCTGGACCGGGTTCAGACTCGGGTTCGGGTCGGAGCCGGGTCAGCCCGGTTCCAAAGTTTAATATTTTTACAATCAGATTTAAATAATTAATTAATTTAATTATTCGACCTAAAATGGGTAATTAAAGGACAAATTAGACAAATCAAAAGACCGTTGGACAAATACCGGAACTGATATCAGACATTTTATCTGTTAAATCCAACATGACTGGACTTCGCCCGAGAAGACGGAGTTGGCCCGGTCATCAGCAGCTAGGAGTATTATTAGAGGAAGACCACAAGGTAGGGAAAGTACTAACTCCTCGTGTATTTCAATACTAGTATGCCTATTAGGTTAATAAAATCGGAAAGGTCCTAGAATTGCATATAGGATGCGAATAACTAGAATAATCGTCTTTCAATTACTAATAATCGGACGCGTCTAGTGTGCATGCGTAGGATGTGAATAAATAGTGTAACTCGCTTTCAATACTTGGGAATTGTTTTACTGGTAGAGAGGCCGTGATGAGCCCTCAGATTAGTTGTGTTGTGTTTGCCTCACATGCTTGGTTGCCTAGTTTGGATAAGCTAAGAGTCTAATACAACTAGATTATTTGAATGTTGAACTTGACTGCTTTATTACGTATTCGATTGAATGCTTGAATAATTGGATGATTGATTGAATGCTTAAATGATTGAATGATTGATTGAATGATCGAGTATGACTGATTGTGCCAAACGGTACGATCAGGTGATCGATGGACCGTTGGATCGTGACTGGTAAGTATAACGGTAAGTGTAAGGGTAAATGGATATCTTTGGTGTGTTTTGGTGGAAGTGTGATTCTATAAACGTTGGTTGTTTGATGTGTTATTATTGTGGTTCTCTTATTCGTGTGTTCTTAAGATGTTTGGTTGTTTGGTATGGTACTTACACGGGGGGGGGGGGGGGGGGGGGGGGGGGGTGGGTAATCCGGTAGTATCATAACCATGGAACATTGGTTATTGGACCCTGCGGGCCATTGGTTGTTTTGATCCTGCGGGATATGGATTATTGGACCCTGTGGGGCATTGGTTATTGGACCCTGCGGGGCACTGGTTATTGGACCCTGCGGGGCACTGGTTATTGGACCCTGCGGGGCATTGGTTATTGAACCCTGCGGGGCATTGGAGATGGACCCTGCGGGGCAAGAGGATGGTTTACCCAGCGGGGATTGGTTACGCGTTGTTTCACCCCGGGTGTGTGCGTCCTGCGGGAGCATACCCGGAAATTTACTCTGTTTTGCCTCGATGATCTATGCCCCGATGCCATATGATCCTTTGAGGACGCTTCCGGTAACCCGATGATATGTGTCCTCTCTGGATCGAGGGAAAATCCGATAGGATACAAGATTATTGTAGATCGGAGTGTCGAGGCTTAACCCTTTCATTGTGTTATTTAATTGTTCTTCTCTTACTTTTTGGTAGTAATTGTTATCTTCTTAAAACGTAGAACATTCGTTCGTCCCTCTATTTGAGTATCTCTTGAATTATGCAAGTTATTGGAATTCGAGTTTAATTGTGTTATCCCTATTTATTAAAGGTGTTAACCGTTGTTTGCTATTTTTTCCTTACTGAGCGTAAGCTCACCCCTTCTGTTGTTTACTGTTTGTTACATGATTGCTTGATGAGTAGTTGACTCGAGACTCGGGAGCTTCCGTGGGTCCGGGTGCCTTTATCTTTAGAGACGTTTATGATTTTATTTTCGTGATGAACTTTATGTTTAAAGGATTTTTGTGGAGCTTTTTACTTGAGATATTTTAATTGAAACTAAATTTGGAGAGTTATATCGGAATCGAGACACTTTTATTGTTTTATTTTGTATTATCTTGAAGTCACGTCTCGAGTCCGGTCAATACCAAATTTGGGGTGTGATAGTTGTTGATTGCGTCGATCGCGGAGATGATGGGCTTGGGATGGAACACGCGATTGATCCTGTTGTGATTTCCTTGGATCACGCTCTGTCACGCCCCAAATCCAGTTTTGGCCGGACTCGAGACGTGACCTGAAACAATCGAGACAAAAGCGGTAAAACTGTAATAAATTTTTTTAAAGCTGAAAACGAATCAATAATTCAATCCAAAATTCTATTATAGTGTCACCGCTTTTGTCTCGATTGTTTCAGGTCACGTCTCGAGTCCGGCCAAAACTGGATTTGGGGCGTGACAATTTGGTATCAGAGCCTGGTTTCATTTGAAACAGGTTAAATTTTGAACTTGTTTTCAAAACCTCGGACCAATGTCAATTAGGTGGGTAGAGTTAGGAGGTCTAAGTCGTGTGCTCAGTGACGTAAGTGAAAATATTTGATGCGTAGAGTGGGAACGACACCAATCTTGATTGTCTCAATTGTTGTTTAAATTTGAATCTCTTTATTATGATGGTTACATCGCTTGATTGGGATCCTGACCCCATTGACTGTAAGGTACAGTGATCGGTGAAGTCGAATGGTTGAGATCGGTATTGGATTAACGAGCAATGATCGAACCGTGATAAACTGGTCGTTGAGTACTTATTTGTTAAGTGTATTACCACTGTGATTGGTCGTTCCATGTTTGATAAGATTAAAGGGTTGATTTATTGGAGTGTATCGAGGTGTGGACTTATTGAAGTGTTGACTGTTTGGTTTACTGAAGGGTTAAAATGTTAAGGTGTTGAATTATTGAAACGTTGACTTGGTTGGGACATTGACCGCTATTTAAGGAACTAAAACTGAGATGATAATCCAATTGGGATGAGATTTGAGAAAAAAAGTAGAACTCGTGTATTCTTGCGCTCTTTTTAAGTGTATTGTGTCTATTCCGAGGCTCTGTGATCCGGAAAGACTCGTTCCACCCTATGCTTCGTGATACGGGACTGGTTACACCCCTATGCTTCGTTATACGGGAAGACTGAGCCGATGATGCTCCGACACCATACTTGTTGTACTATTCTAATGATGCGTGTTCTAGAATGATGAAATGTTAGTTGTGAAATCGTTGAATTGTTTAAGTGATAACCGTCATCTAAGAATTAAAGTTGAAATTAATAATGAGATTGAAATTAAGATCGGGTTTAGATCGGATGAACGAGCGGTGCTTGGGTTGGTCATGACACGTTGGTTAAATAATTGTTGAAGGATTTGCCGTTTGGGTCGGCCGCTAATTGATGTAAAAACCTGAAATGCTAAATTGACCGGGTAGTATTGAGATATTTGCTAAGACCCGCGTGGGTTACTTGGTGTTCTTGATGTTGTGTAATTGAGATGTTTTGTGTGTACCTTGTGGGTAGGACTCTGTGTACATGTTATTATAGAAATGTCCCGCTTAAGCGGATGGTTAGAGGAAAATACAAATGGGTCATGCCGAATTTTCGGTAGAAACTGAAGTGTTTGCACTATCACGGGCTGACTCAGGGGCGCCACTACAGTCGAGCGTGATAGAGGGATGTCAAGTGGTTACAACGAGATTCGGGGACGCCTGAATCGGGTTGTAACGATGTGAGATCGACATGAAGGTTATAAAAGAAAAGCAAGGGATGGAGATTGTGGAAAAGAGTTGGGGACATAAATTGTGAGATTTATCGTGTTGCGATTCTAGACCCTAGTATTGGGAAGAGACCTAATCGAGGGGTATGCTTGTTGCTTTGCAAATTGCGTGAACTAATTGAGATTTTTCCTCTTATGGGAGTGATTGATTTGTTTGAACACTGGTGATTGCGGTTGTGAGACGCACTAAGTTGCGGCCTTGTCCGCCTATATATAAAGTATTATATTTATATCTACTGAGCCAGGTGCGGTTGGTCTCTTTATGATCCTTGTGGGACGCGCGTGAACGTCCTTGTGTTTTGATCGAACCGGTTGTTCTAAAAGAGACTTTGTACTAGTGATCTGAGTGGGATCCCTTTAAGACACATGAGAACGTCCCCTTTATGGTAAATCGAACCACTTGTGTTAAATTGAGTTGTGAGTACTTACGTTCTGAAGGCAACGAGTACGAGATGTCCCGTGTTTTCAGTCCGAGAGGGACCAGGAGCCAGACACCAGCCGATAGTCTGGCAGGGATAGCGAGCACCAGGGTACGGTTTCCACAGGGCTCTAGAGTTTTGAGGTGGACCGGTAGGGACACCATCGAGCATTCCTCCGGTCGTAGAGTCGACTCAGGCGACCCCTCTGGATGAGGAGGTTTGCGCAGTACCAGCAGCGCTCAGCGCTCGGCAGGAGACTGCAGTACCGGCACCAGAGTCGGTGCCTACGGCCGACGCAGTCATTATCGAGAGGCCAGGCCAGATGCACAGCAACACGGCCAGGCTCTTAGGAATTTTCGTAGGTTGAGTACGCCAATCAATCGCAGGGGTTCAGACCCCGAGGCAGTTGTATTATGGTTGGAGCGGATTAATCGCAACTTCGTTACTTCGAGAATATTCGGATGGTCATCCAGGATTATTTTCACGACCATTCAGCTTGATAGAGAAGCATGATATTCGGATGGTCAGGGTTGGAGGTGACTTTTAACTGTTCAATAAATTGTTCCTAGAACAATATCTTTCCCTCGATCCGTTCGAGAGGACCAACACCAGCAGTTGTTGGATATGCAGTAAAGAGGGACGACCGTCTCTAAGTATGAGGCAGAGGACCTTAGGAATGTTTCAACCACAGACCCAGTCTGATGGGACACGACGGGTTGGGGCAGCAGCGTCAGTTGGACCTGCCCCGGTGACACAGTTTTGTCCTTCGTGCAAACGGTTTGGACATTTGGGCCGGAACTGCCCATGGAATGTTGTGTTCCTAAACCGTCCTGCAGGTCAGCCTACGGGAGCCGATAAGAGGACATGCTATCGCAGTAGTAGATTCTTCCACCACCACCGAGAGAAGGACTTCTGTTTCAGCAGGGCCGATCATACGCGATCGCCGGGGCCCCGAGCTGAGGGACTTGATACCGATATTAAGATCGCTTAGAGTGCCCGTTTACGATTTACATTGTGGATTGTGTTTGCTAACACTTGAGCTTTATACTTGGTCATATTGTTAGCGTGGTTATTTCCTGTTGGAACGAAATTAAAACTAGTGAACCCTACCAGTATTTTAACACAACGACTAGAGGTGCGGTGGTATCGATTAGTGTCAGTCTGAGTTTGAAAGAGGGTAGCAGATCTTGTTGTACTGAAAGTTCTTTTCTCTCGTCGAGAGTATCGATCGAGTTTTAAGAACCGATGGGTGAAGCAATCGACGTTCAACGAATGTCATCCGCAGCGAATGTTGAGCAGTGGAAGGTGTTAGTCTTAGTGCCCATAGTTCAAACCTAAATGTCCAAATGTATATATCATCGTTAGCAATAAAATTAAAGCGGCTTTATATTACTTATGTGTTGGAGTAATATATCGATGTGTGCTCTGATCTATGCCCACCATGCGAATAGAACCATAGATCGAGATAGATCACACTCGATGGGTCCCTAGTCAACAAAGCTTCACTAGAAGCGACTAGTATGAAAGATGGCTCTTTATGGCTTACGTTCTGTTAGTCATTGGAATGGGATTCCGGAGTCTGATCATAGATATCATGTGGGACATGATATTGGACAACCCGCCCTGAATATGTGCCATAGATTAAGTCATGAACATATTCAGTGTCGTAGCTTGTCATGTATCCTTAGACCAAGGAGTCTTTGTGATCGCTATGTAGTCAACAACTGAGTTTGACCTGAGCCTAACGTTGTCCGTAACAGGGCTTCCATAACGGCCAGGATTGGCTTGGGGACGGGCTACATGAGTGACACGAAAGGCGGCTAAGGGATTTATCCCTCATACTGAGGTATGGGAAAGATATCGGTTCTCGGCCGCTTGATCGAGAGTGACTGAAAGAATAGCATGGCCATGCACATGATACTGGGTATCATATCTTCAGTCATCTCACATATCAAGGAACGGTGATTGAGAATAATAAGGATGACGGCTCTATGCCTTATCTCAATCAGGATATCGGAGATAAAAGGATAATGACAGGGATGACGGAAAGGTTAGAATCGACAGGGTCGATTCGTTATGCAGTGTCAGGCAATACTAAAGTCTCGTTAGTTGCCACTTAAATAGGATCAAGTAAAATGGGATTTTACGTTGATCTATTGACATGCATAAACCTAAGGGTCACACCGGAGGATGAAACTCATTGACACATTTATGGAGAATGGCCAAAAGGGAGTTGTCTCGGGACATGACCAAAACTGGGTTTTGGGTCATGTGCCCGTACGTGAATAGGACTTTACGGATCGAGACAAGGCTTGGAGTCTTGGGATTGATCGCGTCGGATAATGTTGGACATTTCTGGTATGGAAGGCTTGGAGGCGATGAGCGAATCACGGGACCTCGTTAGAAATGGCCACGGGCCATGTTCCAAGAGGCCCATGAAAGGCCCATGCAACCAAGTCCCATGGAACTAATTAATCAAGTCTTGATTAATTAGTACTAAGTAAGCAAGACAAGGATTAAGGTGTTGGTGATTGACCACCTAACCCAATCTTGTCTTGCCATACTTTGTCCTATTTACACCTTACTTGACACCATACTTGTCCCATGCCTTTAGTTGGACAAGTATGGGTTTTCTTATGTTTAAGTCATCTTTTTTCAACATAACAAACACAAGACAAGAATAGGAAACACATTTTCTCTCCCTCTTCCATGGCCATTTCGGGTTTGGCTAGTTTCCACCTCCATTTTTGTGTTCTTGAGTCCTCAAAGAGAAGAACTACGTGGCTTTGATTCCCATGTGGATACGTAGGCGTCTTGGAGACTCAAGCCAATCATTCGTTAACCGGTGTTCTTGTTTTGGTAAGAGATAGTGCTGAATTTTTCTCTTGTGAATCCATTCTTTGTTAGTTGTTTCATGGTTTTAATCGTCTCTTGGTTTTTATTGATTTTCCGCTGCGAGTTGGTTCATCTCCAACCCTACCTCGAGACCCAACAGAAGGTTGCAGCCTTGACCAGTAAACGGTCCGACCGGTCACCGGAGATGACCGAGCAACGATAAGATCAGAGTAGCACATCGGAAGCGTGGTGGGCCCGTACCCACATGAGTCGTAACCGACAACTCCTTCTACCCCTGCTGAAGGATTTAAGTTATGAGACTCGAACCGTCGAAACATTTTTTTTTCAAAATCCCGTTTAACGAGCGAAAAGTTGCACAAGTGTGTGCCGTACTTAAGAGTTTGGATTAGAATGTGCTCCCTACGTTCGTCCCGCAAGGACTAAGCATAACCATAAGGTTACGCCATAGAAGTGAGAGCACCTCACATTGAAACCCGGCAACAGATAGCCGAGGGAGACTACCACAGGCTTCCAGGCCAGTAGCAGGATGGCACCGAACGAAGCGTTGTGTGGTAGGTCGGATTTTGTGCCATGCGTGGGCACAGGTAAGGTTAAAGGTTAATCATTGTTGGTATTGAGTGTTCAAGGAACGATGGAAGGAACCGCGCTAATTTCTGAACAATTCAGATAATCGAGATCATTGTGCATGATGATTACTCATTATGGGGTGACTTGGGTGGATTTGAGTATAAGTAGTTTTGATGGACAGCTCGTGAATGAGTGTCAAACGGGTTAGGGATTACCACCGACCGAGATGAACTTTATTGATAAATCTTGGATTGTGTTTCGCTGTCGAGGGTGATTATTGTACGTTTATTTTGGTGTCTTTGAAGGACGCCTACTTTCGGCTAGAGTGCCAGTACGAGGTACCACCGTTCTTGTGGTTGTGCGTCGTTCGTCCGACAAGATGTTGGTAGAGTTCGTGGTTGTGAGGAACCGTGCACCGGGTTTGAGAACCGTGGTCTCGCAGATACTTGGACTTAGACGAAGCGACTTGTAAGAATGGTTTTGTCAGAAGTGTGAACTGGTATCGACGGTAAGAGAATTTCACGCCCCAAATCCGGTTCTTGCCCGGACTCGAGGCACGACTAGGATAAAACGATTAAAAAGGCAATAACTCAACAGTAACTTCCTGAAAATCTCCACTATAAAACTCAAATCCATATAACTCAATTTAAAACATAAATAACCCTCCAGGGGTGTAATAATAATCCTCCAACAAGGTTTGTTCAAAACAGAAATGAAATGAAAACGAAGTCTCTACAGGACACCCACACCAAGAAGCTCCCGAGCCTCTACTCCTCAAACAAGCCTGTAATCACAACAATAAACTCATAGGGGTGAGCTTGCGCTCAGTAGGAAAAATACAAAACATGGTGGACTTTAAACTCAACAATTTCGTCAGCAAAGTCAACAAGATAAATCTTAACAATCACAGGCAATAGGTAAACCGATCAATGCGTGGCACATGAAGTCACCACCCTCCGATCCACATATGATGTGTCCTCTCGGATTTTCCCTCCAATCCAGAGGAGACGCATATCATTGAGGCTACCGGAAACAACCCTTCGGGGCGCATATCGTCGGGATTCTCAGAAACGTCTCCAAAGGATTTTATGTCCTCGGGAACCAAGGTATTACTCCCATAGGAAGCATACACTTGGGCAATTCAATAATAATCAAATAATAATTGAGCACACACTCAAATCGAAATACGCAGTAATCCATTCCCAACAAATACCACTTCACTATCACACATAGCTCACGCATCACCGTTTCACCACAACACACAGCACACGAGCAAATGGTCACAACACACGAATAACACAAACACAACTTACCATTCACTTACCAGTTACGACCCATCGGGGCATCGATCACCTGATTGCACCGCTCGGTACAACCAGTCATACTCGATGCTCCAAACAACCATTTAAGGAAATCAAGCAGTCAATCCACTACAGTCAACAGTCAAATACGAGTTCAATCAACCAATCATGAAAACCTTCAAACGAGCATTCAAATATGCAAGTCAACTAGTTCCATTAGACTCTTTAGGCTATCCACTAAGCAACCAAACAACCAAGCATGTGATCCTAACACGCAACTAATCCGAAGGCTTTGCCAAGGCCGCTCTACCAGTAAAGCAAATCCCAAGTATTGAAAGCGAGTTACACTAGTGATTGGCATCCTAATCATTCACCACTAGACATTTCCGGTTATTAGTAATTGAAGGACAATTATTCTAGTTATTCGCATCCTATAGGCATTTCTAGGACCTTTCCGATTTTATTAGCCTAACATGCATACTAAGAATTTAAAGGAGAGGTTAAGACTTTCCCTACCTCGAGGTCTTCCTCTCAACACTCTGAAGATAAGCCCGGTGGTCACCGCTCCGTTCTTCACACGGGTCCCGGCGTGATCCTTGCTCCTCTAGCTCGATCCCCAAAGTCTTGGACACAAAGAAACGTTAGCAAGTAAGACCCCCAAAGCCCTTCCAAAGTTCAACTCAAAACCAAGATCAACCAAGGTGAAAAACCCCCAAAGAAACCCCCACCCTGCTCGGCCACGGACCTGGTCACGGACCCGTGACGCCAACCCTCACGGTTACCGTCACGGAGCCGTGACGAGTGCCGTCACGGACTCCCTCACGGAGTCGTGACGTCGCCCGTCACGGGATCCGTCACGGACCCATGGCGCACCAGGGCAGTTTCGCCCTTCTTCAACCTCCAGCTCCTTTTCTTCGAAAAACCACCTTCAAACCCCAAATTTTACCACTTCCAACTCCCAAAACAGTCAAAGACCTCCAATACTCCTCTACCCATGGTAGGAATCAACAAATAAGCAAGTTTCTAATGATTCATCAAATCAAACCCAACTTAAAAGCTCCAACAAACTAAGGATTTCTCACAAAAACCCAACCAAGCTTCTCATCAACAACATCTCACACCATTTCTACTCAAACCCATCAACATCTAAAAATTTCACCCAAAACCCATGAAAAGAGATGAAGGGAAATGAGGATTAGAGAGTTCCATTACCTCTAGAAGAGTGAGATGAAGAAGATGGTAAGGATTTGGAGAAGGGATGGCTAGAGGAAGACTTCAAGTGGCCTCCTTTTTCTTGTTTCTTCTTCAAAGCTCCATGGGAGCTCCTCTCTCTTGCTCCTCCTCCAATTTTCGGCTACACCAACACAAAATAGGTTGGTTTTGCTTTTCCAAACTCAAATAATACCTAGATGTGTCAAATGACTAAAAGCCCTTGAGCTAGAATCCCTTGTAGAAGCTTTTAGGAGGGTATAAGGGTCCAAGACTACTCCCTTTTTTCTCTTTCAACCAAAAAGGGACAAGTGTCCAAGTAGGTTATTTAGTTTTCCAAAATAATTTCCAGCACAATAAAATAATGCTTTTAGTCGATAAAAAGTCTCGTTTTGACTAAAATTTACTTCCTCCAACATTATACTCAAACGAAAGGAATTTATCCTCTTAAGCCAACCGTGATGATGGCTAAGTCGTTTGGGTTCCGGAAAAGTCCCGAGTGACTTCTTGAGTCATCGGTTGACTTTCCGATAGTAAGTCAAGCTTGCTAGAAAGCCACCGGTTCGACCGGGAGCGGGTCTCACAATCTACCCCACTTAAAAAAATTTCGTCCTCAAAATTTAAAAAGAAGGTACCTCAATGCCGAACAGGTGGGGATACTTCACGCGGGTCTCATCCTCGCGCTCCCAAGTGGATCCTGCTCCCTGATGTCCCCATTGTACTAGTACCAACGGAATCGTCTTGTTCCGCAGGATCTTCTCCTTTGTACCCAAAATCTCGACCGGCTGTTCTTCATAGGTGATATCATCAGCTACCTCGATGTCTGACCAGTCAATAACGTGCGAAGGGTCTGCCATGTACTTCCGCAGTTGGGACACGTGGAAAACGTTATGCACGTTCCCAAGCTGCGGTGGCAAGGCTAACCGATAAGCTACAGCTCCAATCCTCTCTAATACCTCAAATGGTCCAATGAAGCGCGGTGCCAGCTTGCCTCCGCCGCGGTTAAACCGCACTAGACCTTTCTTCGGGCTTACCCTCAGAAACACGTGCTCCCCGACCGTGAACTCAAGTGGTCTGCGACGCCTATCTGCATAGCTCTTCTGCCGACTCTGTGCGGTCTTCAACCGCCCTCTAATCAAAGCGACCTTTTCGGTCGTCTCTCTGACCATGTCTGGTCCAAGTAAGCTCCGGTCCCCAACCTCAGCCCAACATACCGGCGATCTACATGGCCTGCCATCCAAAGCCTCGAATGGTGTCATACCAATGCTGGAATGGTAACTGTTGTTGTAAGCAAACTCTGCCAAAGGCAAATGATCCTCCCATGATCCCTGAAAGTCAAGCACACACGCTCGAAGCATGTCCTCTAGAATCTGAATGGTGCGCTCTGACTGTCCATCTGTCTCAGGATGGTAAGCTGTACTTAATAGTACCCCAGTACCCAAAGCCTTCTGTAGACTCTTCCAGAACCTGGACGTGAAACGAGGGTCCCTATCAGATACCACTGACACTGGTACCCCATTGATGCGGGTGCATTTTAACACATAAAAGGGCCACTTTTCATCGAATTATATAGGCTTTTGGTCCCGGTTTTCTATCATATATTTAGATTTAGCATGAATAACTGATTTTATCGATATGTTCGGTGTTTCGATGGATATTTAGCGTATTTTGGGTGTTTCGTGCTTGTGGACCGTCAAGAGGGTCGATTTTGTTCGCTCTGAAATATATTCATGATTGGTCTTGTTTTGTAGGTCTTGAAAAGAGGAATTTTTTGGCGCAAGAACGAGATCAATCGGAGCTCAAACGAAGCCGGAGCGAGCGAAATAGCGAAAAAGGAGCAAAAATGGATGAGGGTCCCAGCCGTTCGCCACGTGTCCTCTGCGCCAGCCGCCATCTCACCTGCGCCCGACACGTGGCCGCGCAGCCTCCATCCGGCCCACCTCCGCGCGCGTGGCACGTCTCTCTGTTGCCGCGTGTCGTCCCAGCTCGCGCCACCTGTCCCTGCCTGGCCCACTCTAGCCGCCCTCTTTCGCCAGCCAGCCACGTGTCCCCTCATGTCCTCCTGTCTCATTCTGACGCGTGTCCACTCGCATAGGAACCCTATATTTCTCCATTTCATCGCCGCACCAAAGGGGATCTGCTTCTTCATTTTTTAGCACACAGAACTAGAGAACACGAAAAAAAAGCTTTTTGTATAGTTTTTTTTTTATTATTTTTTTATATAAAATCTAAAGGAAGCTTATTGTTTTGAATTGTTTGTTTGGAATCAATATATTTTGTGGGTAGAGAATCAATTTAGGATTTCTTTGAGTAGAGATTGTTGGAGACAAGCTTCAATTTTTAGCTACTCAAGAGATTTCTTTTGGTGGATTTTCAAGAGCATCAAGGCTAGAGATTGGAAGAGGGGAAGAACAAGCTTTGGACAACTAATTCGGTGATTGTATCTCAACTTTCATCCTAATTATGAGTTTATTTGTTTGTTTCTTTTCATCCTTGTATTTTCTCACCATGAACAACTAAACCCCCAATTTCTAGGGCTTTGGGGGATTAGAGTAGTGATTTCTATATTTTGAATGCTTCGATTGTGGTGGTGTTGATTTGTATTAGTGTCTATGATTGATTTGTGCTTAATGCTTTACCTCCCGTGTAGGCTTGGTAATTGTTTTGAATTAGGATTCGTCGCTCGAAAGAGGAGGATTCTGATTAAGTCAAAAATCGATCATAGGTTGGATTTAAACCTTAGCTAGAACTAGCGGGGTTAATACAATTGCAATAGCTATAGGCTTGGTTGGTCGAAAGTTAGAAGTTGCCATAGAACTAAACGCTTTGGGTCTTCCTACAT
Source organism: Erodium maritimum (assembly GCA_963921825.1). Classification (NCBI taxonomy): domain Eukaryota; kingdom Viridiplantae; phylum Streptophyta; class Magnoliopsida; order Geraniales; family Geraniaceae; genus Erodium; species Erodium maritimum. The sequence goes on from OY997593.1 coordinate 70,550,704, forward strand.
CGTGATTCGAAAGAACTCGGTGGTTAGATTCCATTAGGGTCCGAATCGTTCGAAAGAAGTTAGGACTAGAGTCGAGACAACTCGTTGCCTCTAAAATAAATCGACATCGCTACATTCGAACGTGTTCAATTTTATGGAATGAACTCGTTGAACCCATGCCCTTGATTTCTCTTCACTTGATTCAAGATAAGAAAGCTCTCTGTTAAATTCTGTATTTGGTTTTTTAGTCGTTTTAGGTTTATTTTCCAAACATAAAAACTCGATTTTTACCGAACCAGCTTAGCTACAAACTTTAAATAGTAAGTGTTTGTTTATTGCTCCTTTGGGCTCGATATTCCGGACTTCAAATCCGATTACTACTTGACGGCCGGTGCACTTGCCGTGCTCAAGTTTGCTATTAAAACCCGCACGGCGTCAAGTTTTATGGCGCCGTTGCCGGGGAGCAATTAGGCGACCCTTGCTATATAGTTTGTGCTACGTCTGTTTCATTCTTGTATATATTTTCTAGTTGATTCTTTGCATCGTAGCTTTTATGGAGAATTGGGTCCCTAATAGGGTGTATTGTGATATATGTGGTGCTAATGATCATTTGTTTTATAATTGCGAGGTTCTTGTGCATTCAAATGCCTACAATCAGAATTGGGAGGACGCTTCCACTTTTGATCAAGGTTATCAATTTGAACCGCAATTGCCCAATGACGAGGAGTCAGCACTTCGTGAAGTTTGTCTCGCTTACCTTAATCAACTTGACGAGGAGGATAAGCGACGTGATGAGAGGGATGAGATGATGACGCAAATGTTGAGGAAACAAGAGGAACAAACATCCATGATGAATGAGCTTTCAGGTCAAATGGCCGATCTCGTGCAATTGATTAATGAGACAAACTTTGATGATCAAGCAGTCCACATTGAGGATGATTATTCTGAGCACTTATGTGACACAACAGAAGAAGAAACTCGTGATTCAACCATGAGTTTAGAGGTAAGTGCAGAATGTGAGGTATCAAGTTCTTATCCCTCTTCTATTATGACAATTGATTCTCCGAGTAGTGTTGATGCATTGGACTATATAGATGTAAATAATGATTGTACAGTTGTAGAAAATAGTTCACAAACTCTTGTTGAGCCAAATCTTCTCATAGTATCCATAGAGTTGGCTGATAGATCTATGAGATATCCAAGGGGTACTATGGAAGATGCTCTTAAGAGAGGGGTTATGTTTGAATCTCCCATTGATTTTATATTGTTAGACATTGAGCATGATGTCGAAATTCCATTTAGTGTGGGAGATTCATTTTTAGATTCTAGCAAATCAATTCTTTATGTTCAACCTATACCGTTGATTTATACATTTAATGTTGAGCATAAAGTTTTTGATTCATGTGCTAGTTCTCATTCCCCGTTTGTGAGCTATTATTCTATTTCGGTGGATGCTACTAACCCATGTGGGAGTATGCATTTTCCGATTCATGGGATTCATATCCCTCCCAAGCTATGCGAAGATGAGTTTGATCATGATTATTCTGTTAAAGCAAGCTTGATGAGATTGGCCTTGAGTTTGGAGTTTGTGCAGAACTCAAGGAAGAGGTTCAATTGCTACATTGTGTTCCTTCTCCCGCTTGCACATCCATACTTGAAGAGGAGGACGCAATGGAAGTATGAGGTTCTTGGGAGGCCTCCTGATTGAGCCTCCTACATGTCGAGCTAACGACGTTAAACAAATGCGCTAGTTGGGAGGCACCCCAACAATGGATGGAAAGTGGGAGCGGTTTAGTCACATGCCATGGCGCCGAGCTTCTTAGAAGTTCTCACGGGCGATGATCTTTCCATCCATCCATGCACACTAGGACTCCCACGTCAGATCACAAGTCGAGTAGCGGTTCTTCGAGGGGCAGTATCTCTTCCCTTCCTATTTTCAATTGTTTACCGCTATTATATCTCATATATGCTATCTGGGGGTGCTGAGCAACCGAATTGTTGTGCTGATAGACAATGCATATAGGATTTCTTGACTTGTATATTGCTTGACTCTGAGTGTGGGGTGTTTATTGTTATCATATATCGGGTGCATGTGCAAATATTTGTAAATATGTGTTTAGAGTCGCATTGGGGACAATGTTTAGGTTTAAAGTGTGGGGTGGGATGCTTTGCATTTATATGTTTACATTCTATGCTGCACTTCATGCATTTTTGGTGTAATTTTTTTTTTGGGTCTTTATTTTGTGTGTAAACCTTCGATGTGCAATTTAGGCCAACATGAGCAAGCTGGGAGTAGATTTTCATCATTGAGGATTTTTTGAGGAATGTTTGTATGTTTTACTGTTGATAGTATTAATGAGCTGTATTTTGTGTTTGTGCTATATTGCTTATTGGGTTCATGATGATTTTGTGATGCTAGATGCCTTAACACGAAAAGGCGGTCACACCAAATGTTAGGTGTGGTTAGGTTTCAATTCTTTTTATTGTCACCGGCCTGATTCTACATTGATTTCTGCATATAATGGGCCTAGTTAAGGTATACTAGTCTTATTTCACTTATTGCATGTAGAGGAGGTTGAGGCCACATGCTTGTTGTCTTGGGATCGAACTATGCGTTTCGGTAGATTAGAAATCTAGTCGAGTTCAAGTGGTTAGTCCCATTGTGCGTTTGTGGTACCAATTTTTCAAAATCACACACACTATGCACGGGGAATTAAGTATAGGTCCCGGGGAAAGGGGATGCAATAAAATCTGTGTATTAACAAAGGCTTGAGGGGCTGCGGCGGATCGCTATGCAGAGTGAGACCCTCATGTCCCGAGTTAATCATAGCGTAATAAAAGGTGAACCCCCCAGCCTATCTTAATGATCCAAAGTTTCTACACGTAATCGAGAAAACCAAGCAAAACTTTGATCTACCACTTGACTTGTAAAGGAACTAGATAAGTTTACCATTCGCGTAGTCCCAATGCTACGTAATTGCATGACAACGCCCACTCATAAGATTTGTGAATGAGATTACGTTATGCTCTTGATTAGTACTATGTTATGTAGCATCGAGAGAGCAAAGGGCTAAATGACAATAGTTAGGCTTGAAATCTTTCTAGCCATTGCACTTCATCTTGTAATTCACTACACATACACTCTTAATCTCTAACATGTAAAAATTGGTTGGTGTAAAGTAGAAAAGAATGATGAGAGATCTTATTCCTTATGCATGCTCTAAGCCAAATTGCCGATAAAATCCAAGTGTAAGCACACACCTTCTTTGAGTCTTAAATTTTTTATCTTTAATTTGCTTGTGTATGTGCACGAGAATTTTTGTCTAGTCGAGTCAGCATATGCATATTTACTGCTTTCAATAACCCGGAGTCGCCAAGCTCCGCCTACGGAGATAGTATCGCGGGGTTTATCTTGGCATTTATCTTAGATAGTTTATATTTATTCATGTTTAGTTTCCTCGGGACGAGAAAAGTCTAAGTGTGTGGTGTTGATGCGGGTGCATTTTAACACATAAAAGGGCCACTTTTCATCGAATTATATAGGCTTTTGGTCCCGGTTTTCTATCATATATTTAGATTTAGCATGAATAACTGATTTTATCGATATGTTCGGTGTTTCGATGGATATTTAGCGTATTTTGGGTGTTTCGTGCTTGTGGACCGTCAAGAGGGTCGATTTTGTTCGCTCTGAAATATATTCATGATTGGTCTTGTTTTGTAGGTCTTGAAAAGAGGAATTTTTTGGCGCAAGAACGAGATCAATCGGAGCTCAAACGAAGCCGGAGCGAGCGAAATAGCGAAAAAGGAGCAAAAATGGATGAGGGTCCCAGCCGTTCGCCACGTGTCCTCTGCGCCAGCCGCCATCTCACCTGCGCCCGACACGTGGCCGCGCAGCCTCCATCCGGCCCACCTCCGCGCGCGTGGCACGTCTCTCTGTTGCCGCGTGTCGTCCCAGCTCGCGCCACCTGTCCTTGCCTGGCCCACTCCAGCCGCCCTCTTTCGCCAGCCAGCCACGTGTCCCCTCATGTCCTCCTGTCTCATTCTGACGCGTGTCCACTCGCATAGGAACCCTATATTTCTCCATTTCAGCGCCGCACCAAAGGGGATCTGCTTCTTCTTCATTTTTTTAGCACACAGAACTAGAGAACACGAAAAAAAAGCTTTTTGTATAGTTTTATTTTCTTTTCTTTTTTTTTATATAAAATCTAAAGGAAGCTTATTGTTTTGAATTGTTTGTTTGGAATCAATATATTTTGTGGGTAGAGAATCAATTTAGGATTTCTTTGAGTAGAGATTGTTGGAGACAAGCTTCAATTTTTAGCTACTCAAGAGATTTCTTTTGGTGGATTTCCAAGAGCATCAAGGCTAGAGATTGGAAGAGGGGAAGAACAAGCTTTGGACAACTAATTCGGTGATTGTATCTCAACTTTCATCCTAATTATGAGTTTATTTGTTTGTTTCTTTTCATCCTTGTATTTTCTCACCATGAACAACTAAACCCCCAATTTCTAGGGCTTTGGGGGATTAGAGTAGTGATTTCTATATTTTGAATGCTTCGATTGTGGTGGTGTTGATTTGTATTAGTGTCTATGATTGATTTGTGCTTAATGCTTTACCTCCCGTGTAGGCTTGGTAATTGTTTTGAATTAGGATTCGTCGCTCGAAAGAGGAGGATTCTGATTAAGTCAAAAATCGATCATAGGTTGGATTTAAACCTTAGCTAGAACTAGCGGGGTTAATACAATTGCAATAGCTATAGGCTTGGTTGGTCGAAAGTTAGAAGTTGCCATAGAACTAAACGCTTTGGGTCTTCCTACATCGTGATTCGAAAGAACTCGGTGGTTAGATTCCATTAGGGTCCGAATCGTTCGAAAGAAGTTAGGACTAGAGTCGAGACAACTCGTTGCCTCTAAAATAAATCGACATCGCTACATTCGAACGTGTTCAATTTTATGGAATGAACTCGTTGAACCCATGCCCTTGATTTCTCTTCACTTGATTCAAGATAAGAAAGCTCTCTGTTAAATTCTGTATTTGGTTTTTTAGTCGTTTTAGGTTTATTTTCCAAACATAAAAACTCGATTTTTACCGAACCAGCTTAGCTACAAACTTTAAATAGTAAGTGTTTGTTTATTGCTCCTTTGGGCTCGATATTCCGGACTTCAAATCCGATTACTACTTGACGGCCGGTGCACTTGCCGTGCTCAAGTTTGCTATTAAAACCCGCAGGGCGTCACCCATGTAGACGAATAATCTCCCTGACATACAACCGACCCAACATGTCCACAGTATCAGTCATCCTCATACCCAGAAAGTGTGCCGACTTGGTCAGTCGATCAACCACCACCCAAACAGCATCGTGCCCCTTCGACGACCTTGGTAACCCACACACAAAATCCATAGTCACATGCTCCCACTTCCACTCGGGGATCGGTAAAGGCTGTAGCAAGCCTGCGGGACGCTGATGCTCGGCCTTCACCTGTTGGCAGGTGAGGCATCGGGAAACAAAGTCTGCAACTGCCCTACGCATCCCCCTCCACCAAAACTGTCGTCGCATGTCTCTATACATCTTGTTGCCACCGGGGTGCACAACCAGACGGGAGTGATTGCACTCTCGCAACACGGTGTCTCTACAACCGCTGGGCACAAACAACCGTCCTCTAAAACGGAGACCCTGATCGGTGCCCATCTCCCAACCCTCGAGCTTGACACCGTCGATCAACCTCTCACGAACCCCTGCTGTCTCGTCATCCTCGGTCTGTGCCTCTAGTACTCGAGCAAATAACGTGGGATGAGCCACCAAGGCACACAAGGCCATACCATATGTGACCTCCTCCAACTCCAGTCTGAATAAGCTCAGCTGCTCCAGCATGTCCCACTCTCGGACCGCCATGCTGGCAACACAATGACTCGACTTCCTGCTCAAAGCATCGGCGACAACGTTCGCCTTGCCCGGATGATAGAGCAACTCGAAGTCGTACTCCTCAAGTAACTCCATCCATCGCCTTTGGCGCATGTTCAGATCGCGCTGAGAGAATATATACGTGAGGCTCTTGTGATCTGAAAACACCCTGAACTGCTCACCGTACAGATAGTGTCTCTAGCTCTTCAGCGCAAATACCACCCCTGCTAGCTCAAGATCATGGGTCGGGTAGTTGCGCTCATGCACCTTCAGCTACCTCGAGCCGTAAGCAACTACCTTTCCACTCTGCATCAAAACACAGCCTAGCCCTTCGCCTGAAGCGTCACAATACACGTCATAGCCTACTCCCCGCTCTGGAACAATCAACACCGGAGCGGTAGTCAATCAAGCCTTTAGCTCGCGAAAAGAGTGTTCACACACATCCGTCCAAAGGTACTCCGCCCCCTTGCGGGTCAAAGCTGTCATTGGTGCTGCTAGACGCGAGAAATCCCGAACAAAGCGTCGGTAATAACCTGCCAATCCTAGAAAGCTCCGAATCTCAAATACACTGCTGGGTCTGGAACACTTCGACACTGCATCATCCTTTGCCGGATCGACCAAGATGCCCTCTCGAGATACCACATGCCCGAGGAACTTCACCTCTGTGAGCCAAAATTCGCACTTCTCCAGATTGTTGTACAACTTGTGAGTGCGTAAGAGTGTCAAGACGGTCCTCAGATGCTCCTCATGCGCCTCCTCACTGGGCGAGTAGATCAATATGTCATCGACAAAGACTACTACAAACTGGTCCAGATAAGGTCTGAAGATGCCATTCATCAAGTCCATAAAGGCAGCCGATGCGTTCGTCAAACCGAACGGCGTCACCAGAAACTCAAAGTGTCCATAACGAGTTTGGAACGCTGTCTTCTCTACGTCCTCGGCTCGAACCCTCAGCTGGTAGTACCTCGATCGAACATCGATCTTCGAGAAGTACTTTGCTCCCCTTAGCTGGTCGAATAGATCATCAATCCTCGGCATCGGATAACGGTTCTTCACTGTCACCCGGTTCAACTTCCGGTAATCGATGCACATCCTCAAGGCTCCACCCTTCTTCTTCACGAAGAGGGCGGGTGCTCCCCACGGAGACACGCTCGGGCGGATGAAACCCTTATGCTGCAGTTCCTCGAGTTGTCGCTTTAGCTCGACCAACTCGGCTGGCGCAAACCGATACGGCGTCATCATGATCGGCGCAGTACCTGGGATCAGATCGATCCTGAACTCCACCTCGCGCGCTGGCGGCAAGCCTGATAGCTCCTCCGGGAACTCACGCACTACCCTCGGTAGCTCTCTGCCACTCTGCACGATCTCTGCCTCAGATCCCGTAGTCAAAGCGGATAGGAGAACTCAGCTCTTGCTACCCAAAACACACGTGATCACCCTATCACCTGACCTCACTGTCACCTGACGTCGATAGCAATCGATCGTCGCTCGATACCTCGCGACCCAGTCCATACCCAGAATTACGTCAAAGGCGTTCATATCAAGAACGAGTAAGTCACCAAGTAAGGGGCAATCTGCCACCCTAATCGCACAGTCTCTACAAACGGTGCTCAACACCACCTCACCCGTAGCCGGGGTCTCCAAACAAAGGGGTTGACTCAAAGTCTCCACCCGCAAACCCAAGGAAAAAGCAATAGACGAAGAGATGAACGAATGGGAAGCTCCCGTATCAAAAAAAAATGAAGTCCACGAATTATAAAGTAAACACGTACCCTGAGTGGCCTCATGGCCGGCGTACGGCCTCCCAACTCTGGAATCAGTAACTGCAAAGACTCGGCCCTGCTGTGCCGGCGGTCCTCCTCTCGGTGGTGGGGGAAGTGCCACCTGCTGCCCAGCTCTCGGCTGGTGTCTTTGACCTGCTGCTCCCGCTGCCTGACGCGGAGCTCTCTGCTGTTGTGCCTGACGTGGTCGGCCAGGTGGTGCATGACGAGTCTAAGTCTGCTGGGGCCTCGGTGCAGGCGCTCTACCAACCAGCTTAGGGCACGCCCGAATGAAATGATCAGATCGACCACACTGGTAGCATCCCCTCTGTCCCCCTGCTGTGCCAACTGACGCTACGACCCCTGCTCGGCGCATGCCATCCTGTTGAAACTGAGGTTGAAAGTGTCCTGCAACTCTCTGTCTGCGTCGGTCTCGACGGTCAGACGGCTGAACAAAGCCACTCGGCCTAGGCCTAGTCTCTCGCACCCTGATAGTCTCTCTGAAGTGTCTCTCCATGGCTAAAGCCTGATCCAAAAGCGTGGAGTACGCTGTAGTCCTGAAGGCGATGACCCGGTCGGCTATCGACGGGATGAGCCCGTTCTCGAATCTCCTGCAACGGTCGTCCGCAGTCCGAACCAACTCCGGTGCGAAGCGGGCCAGAGAAGTAAACATCACTGCATACTCAGAAACACTCAATCCTCTCTAACGTAGATCCAGAAACTGTTGGCGCCTGTCATCCCGAATGGAGCGAGGGAAGTACTATTCCAAGAATAGCCTGCTGAACAACTGAAAATCACTGCCGACCTTGTCCTGCACTGACTGCCACCAGTAGTAGGCCTCTCCCTCAAGCTGAAAAGTGTCGAACGAAACCCTCAAGCGCCCCTCCGATACTCCAGAGGTATCGAGGTTGCGGGTAACCCGCTCCAACCAGCCCGAAGCTGCCTCGGGGTCCGCTCCCCCGGAGTAGGTCGGCGTACCGAGTCTACGAAACTCCCTGAGCGACTGGGCCGTGAGGCTATCAAGCTGGCCTGGTCTCTCACCAAAATCTGCTGAGGCAACGGGCACGGGCTCTGGTGCCGATGCTGTAGTCCTTTGCTGCGCACTCAAGGCTGCTAGCACAGCGCAAACCACCTCCTCGAGAGGGGTCGCCTGAGTCGGCTCTACGACTGGAGATGTCCTGGGTGGCGACCCTGGTGGTCCACCCTCAAAGCTCTGATGCTCTGTGGAAGCAGCATCCTGGGCGTCAGCTGCCCCCTCCTGCTCAGCGGCAGGTGCCTGACTCGGACCCCCAACTGGGCGGCTCCGGGTACCCCTCGAAACATACGCACGAGCCATGTCGCCTATCCGCCTGCACGGATAACGCACATGTTCAGTACTTAGTTCAACAACGGTTCTCACACGTCACAAGGAAGTTCACGTGCGTCACACAAGTCACCCACAGTTTACGCCCCTCGCACTAGTAGATATATATATATATATATATATATATAGCACACAAGCTCGCATCTCTATGCGTCTCACAACAACAACCAACGATTTAAGCAATCAACCACCAACTCCCACGGGAGGGTTCCAACTCAAGCACACCACACAAGCACAAATCAAAAGGCATACCCCTTGCTCGGGTATCCTTCCACAAAGAGTGGTTTATCACTTAAAACAATTCAATTTAATAATCACCCTTAACCTTTCCTTCCCTTCCATAGATTCCCACTTCTTAACTTCTACCCAAACCTTCTCATGTCGATCTCATGTTGTTACAACCCGATTCAGGCGTCCCCGAACCTCATTGTAACCACTTGACATCAAACCATCACGCTCGACTACAGTGGCGCCCCTGAGTCAACCCGTGATAGTACAATTATTACAGTTCTACCGAAAATTCGGCATGACCCATTCGTAATTTCCCTTAACCCCCCGCTTAAGCGGGACACTCACCAACACAATTTCACAAAACAGAAGTACGTCGAGTTCTCATGCTCGGCCCAAGACACCACACGGTCAAAACAAAGAGTGCTCATGCTCTTCAAGTTACAAGACAAAGTCAATAACCGGAGTTCTCGTGCTCCCCAAAGTACACAACACAATCAATAAACGGAGTTCTCGTGCTCCCCAAAGTACACAACACAATCAATAAACGGAGTTCTCGTGCTCCCCAAAGTACACAACACAATCAATAAACGGAGTTCTCGTGCTCCTAAATACTACGGGGTGCTCGTGCCCCAAACTCGCCACACACGGGCACACGGGGTTCTCGTGCCCCAAATCTCGCCACACACGGGCACACGGGGTTCTCGTGCCCCAAATCTCGCCACACACGGGCACACGGGGTTCTCGTGCCCTAAATCTCAACAGTAATACACGCTCGCAACTTACCGAGACTCTAACTCGTAAGCCAGCCAAAGAATGCTCGCAACCCCCCGAGACTCTACTCGGTCAGGCCAGCCAAAGACACCAACCTTAGTACACGGGGTCTCATGGCCACCCAAAACACTCAAACCAAGCACACATGGAGTACTCATGCTCTAGAAAAGCGGTCAACCACAAGTCAACACTTGAACAAGACCAAACCACAACTTGAAAATTTTCAAAATGATCCACCAAAATGGCCACACCACCAACTGTTGGCTCACTCTACAATGAACGCATAGCGGGTCGATCCTTACCCGTTAATCCAATTCCGATCTCAACCATTCGGCTTCACCGATCACTAGGGAGAGGATACCAATCAAGTAATGCAAACATTATAGTGTAAAGATTCCATTTAGGACAAACATTAAAGCGACTCATGACTTAGGTCGTTCCAACTCTCCGCGTCAATGTTTCCAAATTGCATCACTGAGTATCCCGACTCAGACTCCCTAACTCTACCCACCTAGTTGACTTCAGTCTGAGGTTTGAAAACAAGTTCACAAAGACACATGTTTCAAATGTAACCAAGCTCTGATACCAAATTGTCACGCCCCAAATCCGGTTCTTGCCCGGACTCGAGGCACGACTAGGATAAAACGATTAAAAGGGAAATAACTCAACAGTAACTTCCTGAAAATCTCCACTATAAAACTCAAATCCATATAACTCAATTTAAAACATAAATAACCCTCCAGGGGTGTAATAATAATCCTCTAACAAGGTTTGTTCAAAACTGAAATGAAATGAAAACGAAGTCTCTACAGGACACCCACACCAATAAGCTCCCGAGCCTCTACTCCTAAAACAAGCATGTAATCACAACAATAAACTCATAGGGGTGAGCTTGCGCTCAGTAGGGAAAATACAAAACATTGTGGACTTTCAACTCAACAATTTCGTCAGCAAAGTCAACAAGATAAATCTTAACAATCACAGGCAATAGGTAAACCGGTCAATGCCGTGGCACATGAAGTCACCACCCTCCGATCCACATATGATGTGTCCTCTCGGATTTTCCCTCCAATCCAGAGGAGACACATATCATTGAGGCTACCGGAAACAACCATTCGGGGTGCATATCGTCGGGATTCTCCGAAACGTCTCCAAAGGATTTTATGTCCTCGGGAACCAAGGTATTACTCCCATAGGAAGCATACACTTGGGAAATTCAATAATAATCAAATAATAATTGAGCACACACTCAAATCGAAACACGCAGTAATCCATTCCCAACAAATACCACTTCACTATCACACATAGCTCACGCATCACCGTTTCACCACAACACACAGCACACGAGCAAATGGTCACAACACACGAATAACACAAACACAACTTACCATTCACTTACCAGTTACGACCCATCGGGGCATCGATCACCTGATTGCACCGCTCGGTACAACCAGTCATACTCGATGCTCCAAACAACCATTTAAGGAAATCAAGCAATCAATCAACTACAGTCAACAGTCAAATACGAGTTCAATCAACCAATCATGAAAACCTTCAAACGAGCATTCAAATATGCAAGTCAACTAGTTCCATTAGACTCTTTAGGCTATCCACTAAGCAACCAAACAACCAAGCATGTGATCCTAACACGCAACTAATCCGAGGGCTTTGCCAAGGCCGCTCTACCAGTAAAGCAAATCCCAAGTACTGAAAGCGAGTTACACTAATGATTGGCATCCTAATCATTCACCACTAGACATTTCCGGTTATTAGTAATTGAAGGACAATTATTCTAGTTATTCGCATCCTATAGGCATTTCTAGGACCTTTCCGATTTTATTAGCCTAACATGCATACTAAGCATTTAAAGGAGAGGTTAAGACTTTCCCTACCTCGAGGTCTTCCTCTCAACACTCTGATGATAAGCCCGGTGGTCACCACTCTGTTCTTCACACGGGTCACAGCGTGATCCTTGCTCCTCTAGCTCGATCCCCAAAGTCTTGGACACAAAGAAACGTTAATTAGACTCCACTTAAACAGCAAGTAAGACCCCCAAAGCCCTTCCAAAGTTCAGCTCAAAACCAAGATCAACCAAGGTGAAAAACCCCCAAAGAAACCCCCACCCTGCTCGGCCACGGACCTGGTCACGGACCCATGATGCCAACCCTCACGGTTACCGTCACGGAGCCGTGACGAGTGCCGTCACGGACTCCCTCACGGAGCCGTGACGTCGCCCATCACGGGAGCCGTCACGGATCTGTGGCGCACCAGGGCAGTTTCGCCCTTCTTCAACCTCCAGCTCCTTTTCTCCGAAAAACCACCTTCAAACCCCAAATTTTACTACTTCCAACTCCCAAAATAGTCAAAGACCTCCAATACTCCTCTACCCATGGTAGGAATCAACAAATAAGCAAGTTTCTAATGATTCATTAAATCAAACCCAACTTAAAAGCTCCAACAAACTAAGGATTTCTCACAAAAACCTAACCAAGCTTCTCATCAACAACATCTCACACCATTTCTACTCAAACCCATCAACATCTAGAAATTTCACCCAAAACCCATGAAAAGAGATGAAGGGAAATGAGGATTAGAGAGTTCCATTACCTCTAGAAGAGTGAGATGAAGAAGATGGTAAGGATTTGGAGAAGGGATGGCTAGAGGAAGACTTCAAGTGGCCTCCTTTTTCTTGTTTCTTCTTCAAAGCTCCATGGGAGCTCCTCTCTCTTGCTCCTCCTCCAATTTTCGGCTACACCAACACAAAATAGGTTGGTTTTGCTTTTCCAAACTCAAATAATACCTAGATGTGTCAAATGACTAAAAGCCCTTGAGCTAGAATCCCTTGTAGAAGCTTTTAGGAGGGTATAAGGGTCCAAGACTACTCCCTTTTTTCTCTTTCAACCAAAAAGGGACAAGTGTCCAAGTAGGTTATTTAGTTTTTCAAAATAATTTCCAGCACAATAAAATAATGCTTTTAGTCGATAAAAAGTCTCGTTTTGACTAAAATTTACTTCCTCCAACATTATACTCAAACGAAAGGAATTTATCCCCTTAAGCCAACCGTGATGATGGCTAAGTCGTTTGGGTTCCGGAAAAGTCCCGAGTGACTTCTTGAGTCATCGGTTGACTTTCCGGTAGTAAGTCAAGCTTGCTAGAAAGCCACCGGTTCGACCGGGAGCGGGTCTCACAGAGAATTTTTAGCAAGTTGGTTAACTTTCGTGATCGACCGTAGTTGAGAATGGTTATTTTCTCCTTATTTTAGGATCGTGACACTTGTTGAGTGGTCGAATCTTTATCAGGTTGAGAATCTTGAACGGTTTTACCAGGTGTGACCTGTCGTTAGAATTGGGCAAGTATGCCGCACTTCGGATAACGTGAGCTTCTAATGGTAGTAAGTTTTGAGGCGTGCCGACTTCCGACTAGAGGTCGATGCTTCGTTTATTTCACTTGTTTGAGGTACGCCTACCTTTCCACGAGATATGATGAGACGAACGATTGTTCTAGATCCTACAGTGTTAGTGAGGTCTTTTGTTACGTTGGATGGAGTGCGTTTTAATCCCTTGTAATTTATTTTTGTGGTCGGCCTTTACTTCTTAGTATTTGAGTTCTGTTGAGATTAATCATGTGGCGATCACTAAGGGGAAATTGGTTGAGTTACGTTTAGGCGTGTTTCCGAATTTGTTGACTTGTAGAGAGTGCCAGCAAGATACCATTGACGACGGAATTTCCGGTGTGAGGTATCGAAATCTTCACTTTAATTTTCTTAAGCGTTTGGTTGTCTCCCGACTTGTATTGTTACTCAGTTCTATCGAGTTGGTGAATCGTTGCGCGTGTTTTCGTGAGGTTTGGGGTAAGGCGGTTTTGCACCGCTAAGGGTGACAATTTGAGTTGTTGTGAGAGGTTGCACGTTTGATTTGCGAACTGTTAAGAAAGACTGTTTTTCGCCGACAAGTTCGGCGTTTGAGAAAATAGCGTAATCTAGGGAAGCACGATTAAGTGAATGTTGCGTAAATTCGAAAACGGTTAAAGACCGTGCAGAGCCGAAAAAAGAATTATGCAGTTAGAAGGCGCAGACCTATGGAGTTTACAATCGGTGAGCGCGTATTACTGAAAGTAAGGCTAAGAGGGACTTTTAACGGTTCGACCGCGTCAGAGGCAAGTTGGCCCCGCAGCTTATCGAACTTTTTGAGATCTTCAGGCAGGAGTAGAGTCGCTGCCTAGCAGCTTCCGCATATTCCCAAACTGCGGGATTACACCGCGGATCCCTCGCTTATGAGTTTTGAGCGGACGTTCCCTGAGGAAGGGTTAAGAGGAGCGCGTTCGTTTTAAATTTCGAGGACGACATTCTTTTAAGGGGGGTAGACTGTAAAACCCCACTTATTTCTAATGGGGTATTTTTGTGAATTCAGAAACTTTGGGGCAAGAAAGTGCAACAAGTTAAATCGAAAAAAAAGGAGAGAGCGCAGTATTGGGCCGAGCTTGAGGTTGGGCCAGCTCGGACCCACTGACTGAGTAGCGGCCCAGCTGAGTGAGCCCAACTCGAGTGGACTCAGGGTCCAACCCTACAAAAGAGGGCAAAACCCTAAACGCGAGGTACTGTTCACCGCCGCCCCTCACTCGCGTCTCCTCAGGGTTCTCTCGCGAACCAGAGAAGGTCCGGCGACGACCTCGCCCTCCGGCCACCCTCCTCCACTCATCTTCTCCTGCTCTTCTTTGACCTTCCCTCACCGTGAACACCCAGAAAGCCTCACCTCTTCCTCTCCTCCGTCCATCTTCAGAGCCGCGCGAGCCCGAAGCCTCGCCGGAGTTTGTGCTACTGATTCGTCCTCCTCGGACTGGAATCGAGCTCTCTCTTGCCCTTATTCTTCTTCCCCGACCTCGTATCGACCGGATCTGTACCCTTCCGAGCTCGATACGAGCTGTTGCTGACAGAACCACCGCCGACGAAGTGAGGGTTCGTCAGATCTGAGAGAGGAGAGGTATGGGTTCACGCCTGAGCCAGCACCGCCGTGGCCACACCCTCACCACGACCCTGACGCCCCTCTCCGCCTCTTTTCCCTCACTTCAAGCTCGCCGGGAACCGTAGACGACGGCCGGAGCAGCCACAGCTCGCCGGAGCCATACCGGCTTCGATGTCATCACAACCAGGCCAGAGAACCGGGCTTGGGCCTGATCAGTGACACAGGGCCAGACGGGCCTTTGGGGTCAGGGCCAGATCTTGGGCCGGGTAACGAATCTTGGGCTGGGCCCAGAACGAAGACTCGAATTCTGTTCCGGGTCCGGAGTCGGGTCTGGACCGGGTCGGACCGGATCTGGATCCGAGTTTGGGCTTGGATCCGGGTCGGATCCGGGTCAACCCAAAATTAAAGAAAAATCTTTTTAAAATCAGGTTAATTAATTGTTTTATTAATTTAATTTTGACAATTAAAGGACAATTTTGGACCTTACCGGCATTGATTGGACACTTTTCTTTGTCAAACCTAGACGGGACTTCGCCCGAGCACAAGGGCTTGGACCCGAGCTAGAAGAACGAAGATTACGCCGGAACCCGTGTGAAGAACGGAGTTGTGACAACTCGAGCGTTTCATCAGAGTTTTATTCGAGGAAGACCACAAGGTAGGGAAAGTCTTAATTTCTTAATTAACGCTTAGTATGCATGATTAGGATAATAAAATCGGAAAGGTCCTAGAATTGCCTATAGGATGCGAATAACTAGAATAATCGTATTTCAGTTATTAATAAATGGATGAGTCTAGTATGCATGCTTAGGTTGATGACGATTAGTGAAGTTTGATTTCAATACTTGGGAAATTGATTTACTGGTAGAGAGGATGCGAAGAGCTCTCGGATTAGTTGTGTGCTAGGTTCACATGCTTGGTTGTTAGTTATTAGGTTAACATAAGAGTATAATGAAACTAGATTAGCTTGTACGACTGAATACTTAATTGATCGTTTACATGATTGTTGAAGGATTGACTTGAATGCTTGATTAATTGGTTGATTGTTTGAGTGGTGATTAATTGTGGTTTGAACGGATGATCGAGTATGACTGGTTGTGCCAAGGGGTACAATCAGGTGATTGATGTACCGATGGTTCGTGACAGGTAAGTATACGGTAAGTGTGGAACGGTATTGGAAGTCTTCGCTGTGATGAAAGTGTGTTTTGATGAGTGTTGATTGATGGATGAATGTTTATTCTTGTTCCCTTTATTCTTATTCTTGAAATGTATGTATGTTTGTTTGTTTGTTCGTTTGTGTTTGGTTCGGTACTACACCGGGGGGGGGGGGGGGGGGGGGGGGGTTATCCGGTGCCGTTGTGGTGATTGGAGTTTGACAGAGGCAGTGATTATTGAGTGATTATGGAGTGGTTAATTGAGTGATGTGAGGGGCCTAAGGGCTCGGCAGATCCTACGGGATATTGAGTGATTACGGAGAGGTTAATTGATTGATGTGAGGGGCCTAAGGGCTCGGCAGATCCTACGGGATATTGAGTGATCATTGAGTGGTTATTGAAGCGTGAGAGCTCGGCAGATCCTGCGGGATATTGAGTGGATTATTTCATGAGAGAAGGTTACTGAGGTTTCACCCAAGGCGTGCGTCCTAATGGAGCACCACCTTGGTTCCCTATGATCTATGGTCCTTTGGAGGTGTTTCCGGGAATCCCGACGATGAGCGTCCTGAAGGATGGTTTCGGTAGCCCCGATGTTATGTGTCTCCTCTGGACCGAGGGAAAATCTGATATGATATGGATACTCTGGTGGATCGGTATATGGGAACCGAGGTGATCCCAGAATCTATCCATGGATCGGAGGCTTGAGAAAGCAAGTGGTTGGCAAGATATTGATTACTCCCAATTTGCTCTTATTGATCCGTTAAAGTATTTATTATGAACTTCTTTTAAGTTACTGTTATCTTGGAAAAAGCGATAGTATTTCATTATCCGGATTCTATAACATTTAATTGATTTATAGAATTTACTCGTTCCCGTTGTGTCTCTTTTCTATGTTAGTTTAACGTTCTCTGTTTACTCTCTGAGAGCTTATCGTTATCCTCGAGAATGCGTTATTGTTATTGTTGCTTCTTATTCATTCATTATACCTTTTGGTCTAAGGGTTTTATATACTTTTGTGACATTGATTTAAATCAGCTTTAATATTAAATTCGGAGACTAACGTTATTTACGATTTTCCCTACTGAGTGTAAGCTCATCCCTACTTGTTTATTTATTGTGTGTACATGTGTGCTTGAGATCTGGGAAATTCGAGGCTCGGGGGCTTCCGGATGTCTTGAGAGTTGTATTAGGGATATGTTGGTCCACATTGTTGAACTTTATTTACCTTTTGTTACTTGTCAAGTTTAGACACTATAATAGAATTTTGGATTGAATTATTGATTCGTTTTCAGCTTTAAAAGAATTTATTACAGTTTTACCGCTTTTGTCTCGATTGTTTCAGGTCACGTCTCGAGTCCGGCCAAAACTGGATTTGGGGCGTGACAATTTGACTAAAGTTATTTACGATTTTCCCTACTGAGCGTAAGCTCATCCCTACTTGTTTATTTATTGTGTGTACAGGTGTGCTTGAGATCTGGGAAATTCGAGGCTCGGGGGCTTCCGGATGTCTTGAGAGTTGTATTAGGGATGTGTTGGTCCACATTGTTGAACTTTATTTACCTTTTGTTACTTGTCAAGTTTTGACACTATAATAGAATTTTGGATTGAATTATTGATTCGTTTTAGGCTTTAAAAGAATTTATTACAGTTTTACCGCTTTTGTCTCAATTGTTTCAGGTCACGTCTCGAGTCCGGCCAAAACTGGATTTGGGGCGTGACAATTTGGTATCAGAGCCTGTTTTAAATCAATGTCACAAAAGTATTTAAAACCCTTAGACCAAAAGGTATAATGAACGAATAAGAAGCAACAATAACAATAACGCATTCTCGAGGATAATGATAAGCTCTTAGAGAGTAAACAGAGAACGTTAAACTAACATAGAAAAGCGACACAACGGGAACGAGTAAATTCTATAAATCAATTAAATGTTATAGAATCCGGATAATGAAATACTATCGCTTTTTCCAAGATAACAGTAACTTAAAAGAAGTTCATAATAAATACTTTAACGGATCAATAAGAGCAAATTGGGAGTAATCAATATCTTGCCAACCACTTGCTTTCTCAAGCCTCCGATCCATGGATAGATTCTGGGATCACCTCGGTTCCCATATACCGATCCACCAGAGTATCCATATCATATCAGATTTTCCCTCGGTCCAGAGGAGACACATAACATCGGGGCTACCGAAACCATCCTTCAGGACGCTCATCGTCGGGATTCCGGAAACCAAGGTGGTGCTCCATTAGGGACGCACGCCTTGGGTGAAACCTCAGTAACCTTCTCTCATGAAATAATCCACTCAATATCCCGCAGGATCTGCCGAGCTCTCACGCTTCAATAACCACTCAATGATCACTCAATATCCCGTAGGATCTGCCGAGCCCTTAGGCCCCTCACATCAATCAATTAACCTCTCCGTAATCACTCAATATCCCGTAGGATCTGCCGAGCCCTTAGGCCCCTCACATCACTCCATAATCACTCAATAATCACTGCCTCTGTCAAACTCCAATCACCACAACGGCACCGGATAACCCCCCCCCCCCCCCCCCCCCCCCCCCCCCCCCCCCCCCCCCCCCCCCCCCCCGGTGTAGTACCGAACCAAACACAAACGAACAAACAAACAAACAAACATACATTTCAAGAATAAACATTCATCCATCAATCAACACTCATCAAAACACACTTTCATCACAGCGAAGACTTCCAATACCGTTCCACACTTACCGTATACTTACCTGTCACGAACCATCGGTACATCAATCACCTGATTGTACCCCTTGGCACAACCAGTCATACTCGATCATCCGTTCAAACCACAATTAATCACCACTCAAACAATCAACCAATTAATCAAGCATTCAAGTCAATCCTTCAACAATCATGTAAACGATCAATTAAGTATTCAGTCGTACAAGCTAATCTAGTTTCATTATACTCTTATGTTAACCTAATAACTAGCAACCAAGCATGTGAACCTAGCACACAACTAATCCGAGAGCTCTTCGCATCCTCTCTACCAGTAAATCAATTTCCCAAGTATTGAAATCAAACTTCACTAATCGTCATCAACCTAAGCATGCATACTAGACTCATCCATTTATTAATAACTGAAATACGATTATTCTAGTTATTCGCATCCTATAGGCAATTCTAGGACCTTTCCGATTTTATTATCCTAATCATGCATACTAAGCGTTAATTAAGAAATTAAGACTTTCCCTACCTTGTGGTCTTCCTCGAATAAAACTCTGATGAAACGCTCGAGTTGTCACAACTCCGTTCTTCACACGGGTTCCGGCGTGATCTTCGTTCTTCTAGCTCGGATCCAAGCCCTTGTGCTCGGGCGAAGTCCCGTCTAGGTTTGACAAAGAAAAGTGTCCAATCAATGCCGGTAAGGTCCAAAATTGTCCTTTAATTGTCAAAATTAAATTAATTAACCTGATTTTAAAAAGATTTTTCTTTAATTTTGGGTTGACCCGGATCCAAGCCCAAACTCGGATCCAGATCCGGTCCGACCCGGTCCAGACCCGACTCCGGACCCGGATCAGAATTCGAGTCTTCGTTCTGGGCCCAGCCCAAGATTCATTACCCGGCCCAAGATCTGGCCCTATGTCACTGATCAGGCCCAAGCCCGGATCTCTGGCCTGGTTGTGACGACATTGAAGCCGGTATGGCTCCGGCGAGCTGTGGCTGCTCCGGCCGTCGCCTACGGTTCCCGGCGAGCTTGAAGTGAGGGAAAAGAGGCGGAGAGGGGCGTCAGGGTCGTGGTGAGGGTGTGGCCACGGCGGTGCTGGCTCAGGCGTGAACCCACACCTCTCCTGTCTCAGATCTGACGAACCCTCACTTCGCCGGCGGTGGTTCTGTCAGCAACAGCTCGTATCGAGCTCGGAAGGGTACAGATCCGGTCGATACGAGGTCGGGGAAGAAGAATAAGGGCAAGAGAGAGCTCGATTCCAGTCCGAGGAGGACGAATCAGTAGCACAAACTCCGGCGAGGCTTCGGACTCGCGCGGCTCTGAAGATGGACTGAGGAGAGGAAGAGGTGAGGCTTTCTGGGTGTTCACGGTGAGGGAAGGTCAAAGAAGAGCAGGAGAAGGTGAGTGGAGGAGGGTGGCCGGAGGGCGAGGTCGTCGCCGGACCTTCTCTGGTTCGCGAGAGAACCCTGAGGAGACGCGAGTGAGGGGCGGCGGTGAACAGTACCTCGCGTTTAGGGTTTTGCCCTCTTTTGTAGGGTTGGACCCTGAGTCCACTCGAGTTGGGCTCACTCAACTGGGCCGCTACTCAGTCAGTGGGTTCGAGCTGGCCCAACCTCAAGCTCGGCCCAAAACTGCCCTCTCTCCTTTTTTTTCTTTTCGATTTAACTTGTTGCACTTTCTTGCCCCAAAGTTTCTGAATTCACAAAAATACCCCATTAGAAATAAGTGGGGTTTTACACGCTCTATTAGTGGTAAGGAAAGAAGATTGGATTCAATTGCTCCGGATTCAAATGTGACTCAGCGTGAGTTGGACATTGGGTTGCTTAAGGGCCAAGCAACCCATCACCAAGTGGTTATTGGGTCTGATGAAGGGCCCAATTCGAGAGGAGGCCCATACTTTGATTTAGGTGTGTTGGCGAGTCCAATGAGTCAAGTATCAGTTGGGGATGCTGTGGTGCACATACCGGTAGGGATTGGGTTTGGGTCTATGTCGCCAGTACCAACATACGGGCCTGAGGCTGGTATTGGGCCTACGTCAAGTCATACTATGCGACCAGGGTTTGGAATCACTTCTGCAGCTTTCGTTTGTCCCCTCTCTTCTTGTTCTTCGTTGATTACTACTCCATCATCAGTTGACCATCTGGTGATTGATGATGGGATGAAGAACACTCTCCCAAACTCAAAGTTGGATCCTTAGCTTTCTCCGACTCCCTTCCTTTCACTACTTTCAAGTTTCGATCAGGATTTTTCAGCGTGGTCGCCTGAAACAGTAAAGAAGGACAAAGGAAAAAAAAGAGGAAACCTCAGCAGCCTTTTAGAGTCTCAACTCGTTCAGTTGGTATGAACGATGGTGACATTCTAGAGGCTCGACGTAGGAATGAGGTTTGGAGACATTTTGTTGCTACATGTACTATGCTGAAAACCGAAACTACGGATACAGTTTCTTTGTGATTCTTTTTGTAGTTTTTTTAAATAGGCCGATGTTTCCTTTTCTCGTCCTTCTAGGAGACTTTCTTACCACTTTGTGGTAGAATCTCTTTGAAGGTTATTTGGGATAGCCTTTTGGGCGGTCCTCTCTCTTTCATCCCTTTTATGGTGAAAAGAATTAATAAAACCATCATCTATAAAGAAAAAAGAACGAAAAGAAAATAATCTTCATTAGTGATCCACTCTTCACCATCCCAAAGTCAAATTCGTGTCATCGAAGGCTGGGCTAGTTAAGAACGAGCTTGCGCATTCTGCTTCCAAGCATTAACAGGATTAACAATTCTCTTACGGCCCCAAAAACGAGCTCTTGGTTTGATTTTAGCGGTATAAAATACGCTACATGCTTAGGAGGCTGACTCTGACGTTTCAGGGGTTTAAGAAAGGCATCCTTCCACGGACTATCCTGATTCCCCGGAAGACTACCTTGCTTTGAGAGCTTTACCGACCCATCCCCAACATTGGAAGCGCGCTGGCTTGAACAGTGGTTTCAAATATAGGATTAACCAACGCTTGAGGTCCACTCAACTACTTCTCAACCGAAAAGTTGGGTTTGCGGTCCGTTCATCAACAATGACGGTAAGGAAAAAGGCTTTTAAACCATGAAAGCAATGTGTCCTTTACAAATACACAATTGAATTATGTTGAGTACAACTTAATATCGGAAAGAAACTACTATCACATTGTTCAGAAGAATACAAATTCAATAGGAGTTTAATTATTGTGTTCTTTGGGCAGGAGAACTTGATCCACCAGCTTGTTCAATGCTGTGGAAGACGAGCCATGTAAGCCTACAGCTTCCTCTGCCTTTCTCTTCCATTCCATGGCTTTCGCTCTCATTTTCTTCCCCTTCTCTCCATCCATCAGCTCTCTCACAAGCTTCTCCACTTCATCTCTCTTGGCATCGCTATCTATCTCCATCCCGATCTCCCATTCACTACAAGTGAACATACAATTCGTCGGTTGATCAGCAAAAAATGGCCAACAAAGCATTGGCACTCCAGCTGAGATACTTTCAATCGTTGAGTTCCATCCGCAGTGTGTCAAGAACCCTCCTACCGAAGGGTGGTTGAGGACTTTCTCTTGCGGACACCAACTTGCAACCATGCCTCTTTCTTTAGTATCTTCCACAAACTCACGAGGCAGAACTGCCGATTCACCTATCACCAGATCAGGCCTAACGATCCATAGAAAAGGGTGGTTGCTACTTGCAAGGCCAAGACCAAACTCAATAAGTTGCTGAGATGTCATGACAGTTATGCTCCCAAAATTGACATAGACCACTGAGTTTGGAGGCCAAGAGTCGAGCCAATTGAGACACTCAGTGTCCTCTTTCCATAGACTGTGTCCTATGGAGTTTAAAGGGCTTTCTTTTGGTATGTCGTTGACCATCAACGGAAGAGGGCCAATGGCATAGAGTTGAGGGAAAATGGATGAGAGAGCATCCAAAACATCACCCTCCAATGCATTGAAAGTGTGCACAATAACTGCTGAAGAGGTCTGGGAAGCTTTCTCTGTTGCTTTCATGCATAGGTTAAACATGGCCTCGTCCGGATCTGTTGTCCGAAGAAAACTTGGGAGATCCCTCAAACGTATCTCTTTCATGCCTGGGATCCAGTCTACAACAGCGTCTAGATACCCATTTGTTAAATAGCTCTCATCTGCAAAAAAAGGCATAAAACATGAATTCAAGCAAATACTATGTAGAAGGTGCGAAATCTTGAGATAATCATATATTCTTACATAGTTTGAAAGGGGTAACCCTGAAACCTAATATATACTATGACTCGTTTTCTAATCTTAATTGTATTTGGCCTTTTGATGACACTTCTAAAGCGATATCTTTCAAAACTTTATAGAACCTAGCGTAAAAGTGAGGGCTAACATTATTTTGTAGCCCTCGCCTTTACTTCATTCGCACAATCTAACCACAATGAATCTCTAATTGCATAAACTACTAAAATATTATGCATTCACGAGTGCATTTTAAAGGTTAGGTTAACGGGTTAGGCTTTAGGGTTTCCCTTATTTTGAAACTACAAAGTTAGTACAACATTGGTATTTGGAGTAATTTTATTACGGAAGTATTACTATTACTGTATATACCAACCGTAAATACAAAAAGGAAAAACCATAGTTCCTAACTTATTTTAAGTTTTGTTTACGTGATCCTAACCTGTATTTACTTTTCGTTGCATTTCCCAACAATGATTTTTACATTTTTTTTGCACGGACTATCGTGTGTCGTTAAAATTAACATGGACGTTTGTTTCGGATAGGAAGAGACATAAATGCCCTCAACAAAAGTCAATAACCTGAAGTTGGGTTTGACCCTCTTTTGCACTTCTCAACTAAAAACTTTCCATTTTTTTGTATGGACTAACATTTTTTGCTGAGGGTATTTTGGACTTTTCTCATCCAAAACTAACGTCCCTGTTAATTTTGACGACAAACGATAATCCGTACAAAAAAATATAAAAATCATAGTTGGGAAATGCAACGAAAGATAAACAAAAATTAAAATCACGAAAACGAATCTCAAAATAAGTTAGAAACCATGGTTCCTATACTACAAAAGTAAGTTTCATACCAACTGTAACATGTGTTTAATAAATAAGTATCAGAACAAGCAACTCATTTGACGATAATTCCAAGTGTTTTACGAGGTACCTTTGAGTGGTGTAAGGCCTTTTTCTCTCAAAGCACGAAACTGCCTCAATCCCATCACACCACAAGCCGAGAAGGTAAAGAAGAGTGAGACAGGAATCCCAAATTCTTCAGCAACTATGGAGGAGACAAGCACGAAACCATCCGAGACTATGCAACTCACCGGAGGAGCTTTCGAGTCATTAAGCTTCGTGACAAGGTCGCGAAACGGAGCCAATAAACTCTTGCTAACAACTTCACACAGAACAGTCAAGTCCTGAGTGGAATCGGCTTCTGAGGGAGGGAGGCCGTCGGGAATTGCCTCGAATCTAAAGCCCTCAAACCCATCGAGACAACGAGGGCCTTTCGATCTGAGAAAGCGCCTATGATTGAACTCTGTGTTGACAAAAGTTACATAGAAACCTCTATGGTGTAGTAGTTTTGCAAAGTCCAGCATGGCCTTTATGTGACCTTGAAGTGGTGCAGGGATGCAAATGACGTGAGGCTTAACTGGTGCACCTCCTTCTGCTTCCATATTATCTCAGTTGCTCAGTCCTTGACTCAAGCTTGATAACATTTATAACATTATCAAGGTAATGAGCAAGTTCGTTACTACAGGAACTTTAGGGGACTGAATATAGGGTTCTTTTTATTTCTTCTTTATGATTGAGATGTATGTTCTTTCGGTTGTGGTTTTTTCAGGTAGAATTTGTTGTCCTTTTGTAGAAAAGCTTCTTTGAAAGTATCTGTTGATAGCCTTTTTTTTGGCCGTCCTATCTACTTTTTTCATTTTGGTGTAAAAAGAATTTTAATAAAACCATCGCTTATCAGAAGAAAAAAAAAAAGGAGCGCTTTACCATTCACACAATTTTTGTTAGGTAGGCGGAATTTTATAAAACTCTCTAGTGTTTAACCTTAAGCCATACCCTGGCCACAGAACGCAACAACCTCTAGATACAATGAAAGCAGCAAAACAAGGGATAACGTCGATTCCCGACCTATGTGACTTTTCATTAGCAATTCTTAATTGTGGTCGACCTCTTGTGACAAATCCTAACACAAAAAGACGTTTTTTGTACAAAACTTGTATAACTATTTATGAAAAATCGAGTTAGATTCTGTGACAAAAAAAAAAACACTTTTAGGTTACATTTTGTAAAAAAAAACACCACCTTCAGAGTAGGATATGTGACAAAAGGTCGAGGTCGGTTAAGAAGTCTTAATGAAAGGTTACAGAGGGTTAGGAAACAACGTTTTTCCGCAAAACAAAACAAAAGCTGTCCCTACCTCCCGTTCTAGACTTGAAAGTTAGTTGTACCTAGAAGTCACACAATTCATTGCAGGAATGGAAGAGGAAGCTGAGGCTTACATGGCTCATCTTCCATAGCATTGAACAAGCTATGGAAGACACTAAATGTGTGACTTCTAACGTCCAAGACAAACACTCGAGTGGCTGTAAGTAACTCCTATCAGATAAGGAAATATACTAAAGCTAAGGCCTAGATTGATTTGTGTGAGTTGTAATTGCAAGGCCGAGGCCAAACTCAATAATTGGCTGGATAGCTATGCTCCCCAAATTGACATAGACCACTGAGTTTGGAGGCCAAGACACGAGACACTTAATTCTAGGGTAATTTGTCTTCTTTTCAATTTTGGAAAGGAGTTTAGAGGTAATTTGTCGAACCTCGTAATTTCAGTGTCTAATTCTTTCCTTTTGGGTTTCATTTTTTTGTTTGGTGTTTTTTCTCGTTAGTAGTTGAAGTAATATTCTTTTTTGGAATAACCTCATTTCCGGTCGATGTATTTGACATTGTATTCATGTCTGTATTGTATTGTACGCGACCTTCATTTCAAGTCCTGACAATGACATTTTTGAAAGAAAAATCAAGTCTTGTCCATGATTGTTAGTTAATTTTCAAAAATGACATGTATTTTTTTTAAATATTGGTGTTATATGTAACAAATTTTCTCATTTTTTGAAAATTAAGTAAAGTCACTGGCGTAATCCAAATGTGTGAATCCTTGGAACAAGTAGTGGGGGCTGTGGCTAAAAATGGACAATTGGAATTTGGAACAAGTTTTTTGGCCTTTGGTTGAAGTTGGGCATACTCCTAATGTAGTCCAGCCCGTTTTGGTGATCCATAACCCAAGGTTTTCATGTTCCAGGCCGACGACCATGTTGAAACCGTTTTTCGCATGTGCCAGATGAGGAAGCAACATCGATTGTGTTAGGTGTGTCCACATATGAGTTAGGAGTCCCACATCGAATACTTAAGGAATAAAAGAAGAGTTAATATACACCTTAGACCCATGACTGACAGACTAGTCTTTTGGGTCAAGTGGAGTGTCCAAAGTGTAAATTACTGGTTTTTTGTTGTGTGCTCCTCCTAAATAAGGTTCGGTTCTCCCCAATAGTGGTATCAGAGCCTGGTTATGTGGACTCTCCCAAGGAGCGGGTTGGGGTAAGTCTCTTAGGGCTAGGAACATCAAGAAACCGTGATCACTCCTCTCATGGTGGTGGTTCCAGATAGGATGAAGTGGCATCTCCTATAGGGTTATGAAGTCATAGAAACCATGATCACTACTCTCATGGTGGTGGGTCCAGGGATGAAGTGGGCCCGTAAGTATTGAGTAGAACAGGTAAAAGTTTGGCTTAAACAAGCCGATGTGATGAGACTCAATGTAAAGTTAAACCAAGAGCAAGTTCTTTGAATCGTGAAAGCATTGTTCATCCTGTTGAGGTGTTTACGCAGGTTGCACAAGCTCGAAACGCTCAAATTTATCAGTCTGATCCAACGAAGGGTCCCGTTGAACCTTTGGATGGTGAAGACTGGGTTACCAATTAGAGTTGATTTGGTTCGTTCTTTTTGTGTTGTTTTGGACGTAATCATCTTGTTTTGCGGGCTTTTTCCATAAGCTCTATCCGAGAGCTCTTTTGTAATTGTTGTCTTTTTTACTTGGTTCTTCTGAGATCAGGTTATTCCGGACCTCGTTCCTCTCCTGGAATATGTCTTATTAATAAAATTTTGAGATGATAAAAAAAAGTCATTGACACGCCTCGAAAATAAATACCGCGTACAGTCAGGGAATAAAAAGCAACATTTGTTCACAAGTTAAAACGGAATTTTTCCCATCTTCATTCAGAATAGTTGGAGTAGTGTTCCATAATTTCTGGTGTATTACATGTGCCAATAAGTAGTATCAGACGTTGTAGTTTCTTGAATAGTGGTAAGAGTAAAATTGGTTCAATATAGGTTTTTGAGTGTGCACACTTCCTAATGCCTTTCGTGCCATGTTTTTTTTATTCGCAGTTTTTCTCGTCTGTGTCAATTTTTGAATTAAACCTCTCACAAGATGAAGAGGAGTACAAGAAGAGAGTCTAGCTACAGACTCTCCAACAAAAAAGGATCACAACAACGGCTACCACCCCGGTAGCTATGAATGGGTACGCAGACCCTGATGATGAATGGGTACGCAGACCCTGATGATGATAAGGTACGCAGACCCTGAATGAAGGATGGGTACGCAGACCCTGAATGAAGCAATGAAAGCGTTCGCAGACCCTGAAACCCCACACCGGGAAAACCTCTAAAATGAAATGTATGGGTACGCAGACCCTGTGAAGAAAGGGTACGCAGACCCTGAAGTGAGTGGGTACGCAGACCCTGAAAAGAAAAGGTACGCTGACCCTGAAGTGAATGGATACGCAGGGATACATTTCGGTAATTCTCCCTACAAAAGATCGTTCAAGATGAAAACGTAATCGAATATGGAAGTGAATGCATCTTTGTGATTGTTCATATGTATTGATCACGTGACATTAGAGCATGTACAATGGGTCGGCCCTGCGTGAGGCCCTGGCCCTGAGGCCCTTGTGCTGACTGGACAAAAGTCAGGGAGTGGGAGTGCAGAAAAGGGGGTGTTCTACAACAGAAAGGACCTCTGAGGCCCTGGGAGTGCAGAACAGTGCTGACTGGATTATTATTTGATATTTTCCTGTTTTATTTAATTCGTTATCAGAAACCGTTTAATTTAGTCATAATTTAAACAATTTTGGAACAAAAATAAGTATTGACAATCAATAATGAATAAATAAATTCAACACGAATATAAATGAACTTCTAATTTTATTCAACCCCGTTTTAATACAACACCAAAAAAACCAGCTCCAAGAGCACAAACGACTACTCGTCGTCATGGAAACCAGCTCCAAATCGATCCCATAAGTGCTCCATAAGATCTTGTTGTAGTTGATGGTGGATCTCAGGATCTATGACACTTTGTTGAGCATCCACAAGTCCCTGGTATTCCAATGGCCCTCCGTGGTGCCATCGTTCCGGTGGTGTCCAATTCGGCATTTCTGGAGGTTGCGCCCACAACAACTCCTCCTCCCCATACTCGTACCGGTCGCACTCATCCTCTACAATCATGTTGTGTAGAATTATGCAAGTGTGCATGATATCAGCCAAAAAGTCTGCGCTCCAAGACCGAGCGGGACAGGAAATGATGTGCCACCTTGCTTGAAGTACTCCAAAAGCCCTTTCAATATCTTTTCGAGCACCTTCTTGACATTTAGCAAACAACTTCTCTTTGGGCTCGAAGGGATGCCTAATAGTCTTCACGAACCGTGCGTATGATGGGTAAATGCCGTCCACCAAGTAATAAGGTCGGTTGTACCGATGCCCGTTGATCTCGTACTCCACAGCTAGATCATGGTCGTAGTAAGCGTCTAGGAATAGGTGGCTGTGGTTGAGGACGTTGATGTCGTTGTTCGATCCAGCCATCCCGAAAAATGCATGCCAAATCCATAAATCACGGGACGCTACAGCTTCAAGCAGAATCGTCTTGTCCCCGTGGTGATCTCCCCGTCCATGGGCTCCCTGCTCTTCGGTTGGGCAGTTCTTCCACTTCCAATGCATACAGTCAAGACTCCCCGCCATTCCGGGAAACCCTCGGCTGTACCCTTCTCGGAGTAAGTGTTCCATGTCCGCCGGTGTCGGGGTACGCTCGTACTCGGCTCCGAATACCTGAATGACGGCCTTGCAAAACTTACGTAAACATTCAAGTATGGTGCTTACCCCAATGCGTAGAGTTTCGTCCAATGAATCGGCCGAGGACCCATACGCAAGCATCCGTATAGCGGCGGTGCACTTCTGCTCCGTTGATAAGCCCGGCCGTGAGGCAGCATCGAGCCTCCATGAAACGAAGTAAGGGTCGTGAGCCTTCACCGCGTTCATAATCCGTTGGAAAAGTGGTCTGCACATACCGAACCGACGCCTGAACATTTCAGGGCCATATAGGGGTTGTTCGTCAAAATAGTTCGCCATCAACTGCATATGCGCTTCCGCACGATTTCTGTTAATCTCTCGGCGCATTGGTTCCCCACGCATGGCCCTCTGGACCCTTGGCATTACTCTCTGCATCTGCCTCTCCATCATCCGCCGGAAACGTCGCACAGCTGGCTGCATTTGGGCTGCCATCTCCTCATATGTCGGCAGTTGGGCTGCCATCTCCGCATGCGTCGGCATCCGGGGAGCCAGCTCCTCGTACGTCATCTCCTCAGCGTCGGACATAACCTCGTCGTCGGACATTTTCAAAAATAGCTAGTAGGAATTGATTATGAAAGAGTGAAAATATAGAGTGGTGTGGAAAAAATGAGAGTGAAGATGGGTATTTATAGGGTTAGTTTTAGTTGATTTTTGAATTAAAAAAAAATAGCCGTTAGGAACATGACCGTTGCCAACGGTCTGGCCACGTGGCGTAGCCACAGGCTGCCACGCCAGCGACGGCGCGCAGGGAGCGGGACCGGCCAGCGGGAAGCAGACGGGGGGCGGGGGCGCGAAATTGGGGCGCGCGCGCGCGTTTTTGGGCCTCCACAGCGGGTGGGCCCGCGTGCCGTGGTCCAGGCGCGCGCGGAGTGGGACGCGGGTGCAACCCGTTGTACATGCTCTTAGGTTGTTGGTCCTATTTTACTACAGTTTTAGTCAACTTATATGTCGTTTTTCATAATTTGTCTCGCATTATACATGTATTGTAGACTTATCAAATACTAGACTTATTGTTTAGTATATTTCCTTATCTGATAGGAGTTAATTGTACCACTCGTGGGTTCTATTTTGCTCCATAGAGCTGAGCCTGAAAATGTGGTGCCATAAGAACTACAGGATTCAAATCCACGAAAAGGATTTGTACGTTGGACAACTGATTTTTCGTCATCTATCCTACTTTGTTCGGTCATCGATTCCGACAACATAAACCTCATTATGCTCACATCATTAAGAACTTGAACGTAAGATTTATATTTACAAAAATCCGTTAAATATTGAAAGAGATAATATCATGTAAACTTAAAGAAAAAATATAGAATTAATTTTAGTACCTTGAGTAAAATCTTCAATCGCTTATAAAAAAAAGAAGCAATTTTCATACTCCTTGTAAGGTTGGAAATTGGAGTTAAGATCGTGGCCTAGGGTCACCACTAATGGGTAATGGAGAGAGCCCCCATATGTGTCGTTGCCGCCATCTGTGTGGGCTGGGCCGGGCCGCTTTGAGCTCCACGAATCCCTATTTTTTGCATGCAAGACTTATTACCTTCATCTTCTCAAGATGTGTGTCAAGATTTATTATCTTGCATCTGATTAGGTTTTAAACAGACATGACTCTTGATTAAAGAGACGTAATATTTCCAAAAGATCATCAAGTATACTACTTAAAAGGATGGAGAGGGGACATATCCAATCACTTCATTTTCGATTCTTCTTCTTCTCAAGCATCCCACAGTTTGAAAACTAGTTTGTTTAGGTCACTAGACTCTACTAGTTAAAACACTCTTTAGTAGTTTAAATATGTTTTATTTTGGGAGACACTTGCTTATTTCAACCTTCAATTCTATACAGATGGACAATTTTATCTTAAAGAAATAACATTACGTTGAACTCAGACTTGGACTTCATACACTTACAAGCGACCTATCAAATTCATCATTGTACATTCTGATATAAGCTTGCTGGTCAAGGAAAAAAGAACATGATAGCAATGTGACCTTCACAGATACACAATTGAGTTATGTTGACACATGGTTGAGAAGAACACAAATTCAATAGGGGTTTAATTGTTGTCTTCTTTGGACATAAGAACTTGTTCCACCAGCTTGTTCAATGCTATGGAAGACGAGCCATGTAAGCCTACAGCTTCCTCTGCCATTCTCTTCCATTCCATAGCTTTGGCTCTCATCTTCTTCCCCTTATCTCCCTCCATCAGCTCTCTCACAAGCTTCTCCACTTCATCTCTTTTGGCATTGCTATTGATCTCCATCCCGATCTCCCATTCCTTACAAGTGAACATACAATTCGTCGGTTGATCAGCAAAAAATGGCCAACAAAGCATTGGCACTCCAGCTGAGATACTTTCAATGGTTGAGTTCCATCCGCAGTGTGTCAAGAACCCTCCAACCGAAGGGTGGTTAAGGACTTTCTCTTGTGGACACCAACTTGCCATCATGCCTCTTTCTTTAGTATCTTCCACAAACTCACGAGGCAGAACTGCTGATTCGCCTATCACAAGATCAGGCCTAACGATCCAAAGAAAAGGGTGTTTGCTACTTGCAAGGCCAAGACCAAACTCGATAAGTTGCTGAGAAGTCACGACAGTTATGCTCCCGAAATTGACATAGACCACCGAGTTTAAAGGCCAAGAGTTGAGCCAGTTGAGACACTCAGTGTCCTCTTTCCATAGACTGTGCCCTATCGAGTTTAAAGGGCTTTCTTTCGGTATGTTCTTGACCATCAATGGAAGAGGGCCAATGGCATAGAGTTGAGAGAACATCGATGAGAGAGCATCCAAAACATCACCCTCCAATGCATTAAAAGAGTGCATAATAACTGGTGATGAGGACTTTGAAGCATTCTCTGCTGCTTCCATGCATACGTTAAACAAGGGCGCGTTCGAATCTGTTGTTCGAACGAAACTTGGGAGATCCCTCAGGCGAATCTCTTTCATGCCTGGGATCCAGTCTATAACTGTGTCTAGATACCCATTTGTTAAATAGCTCTCGTCTGCATAATGCATAAAAAAATATATTCAAGCAAATATATATTTTCATATTTCTGTCTTGCGATGTTAAAAAATCTGCAAAATAGTAGTAGAAGCTTCGAAATAATAACTGATGCGAAGAACAAACATTGTATCGATAGGTTGTATAAAATTGTAAAACAATGCATAGTACAAAATGGTATTTGGAGTTACTTTTATGTGAAAAGCCTAGGTAGTTTTGTTGTATTATGATTAGTTCTTACATCATAAACTTAAATAATTTTTTTCTTACATTATAAAAAGATAAATTTCATAAATTATTATAATGTATTAAATTTGTCTAGTTTTTGTAAATTATTATAATCTGTCATTTTCTAATACATTTGATGGACTACTGTTAACATACATTTTTTAGGGATATGACCTGAAAATAACATTAGCTAATGCTGACCCCCAACCCTCCCCGTTTTTATTCCCTTCTTTCGTTTTATTTCCCTTTCTCGAATTACGGTTTTGGTTGAATAAAATTAGTATTTTTAGCGGATAAAAAAAGTAAATACAACATATGACTACCAAATATAAAGGGGAAACTCCGTCATATATCTATCATTTGACTTTTTTCTCACATCATAATTGTTTATTTCTAAAATGACACTTTATAGTCGTAAAGTCGTCACAATTTGTAGAAAACAATGAGAGATTTTCAAAAAACAACCGTCATATAAAGGGGGAAACTCCGTCATATACCTATCATTTGACTCTTTTTTCACGTCATAACTGTTTGTTTCTAAAATGACACTTTATACTCGTAAAGTTGTCACAATGGATAGAAAACAATGAGAGATTTTTCAAAAAACAACCGTATTACGTGGAAGAAAATCACTATCCATACAACGTGTGAAAAAAAATCATAGAACTGATATGTTTTGAAGTAAGCAACTCATTTGAAAGTAATTTCAGTGTTTTTAGAGGTACCTTTGAGTGGTGTTAGGCCTTTTTCTCTTAGAGCACGAAACTGCTTAAACCCCATCACACCGCAAGCCGATACGGTAAATAACAATGTGATAGGAATCCCAAGTTCTTCAGCAACTATGGAGGAGACAAGCACCAGACCATCCGAGACTATGCAACTCACCGGAGGAGCTTTAGAATCATTAAGCTTGGTGACAAGGTCTCGAAATGGACCCAATAAACTCTTGCTAACAACCTCACACAAAGCATTCAAGTCCTGCGAGGCATCGGCTTCTGAAGGAGGGAGGCCGTCGGGAATGGCCTCGAATCTAAAGCTAGGCAACCCGTCGAGACAACGAGGGCCTCTCGATCTGAGAAAGCGCCTATGGTTGAACTCTGTGTTCACAAAAGTTACATAGAAACCTCTATGGTGTAGTACTTTTGCAAAGTCCAGCATGGCCTTTATGTGACCTTGAAGTGGTACAGGGATGCAAATGACATGAGGCTTTACTTGTGCACCTCCTTCTGCTTCCATTATCTCAGTTGCTCAGTTCTTGGGAACAAGCTTGAACTCTTCAAAATTTACACAATGAATCTAGATTTCTTGTTTAGTATATCTCCTTATCTGGTAGGAGGTACTTAAACCACTCACGTGGGTTTGTGTTGAAAAGAAGTCTAAGATAGTTGTACTTACAAGTCACACTTTTATTGCAAGAATGGGAGAGGATGGAAGAGGAATCTGAGACCTGCATATTCTAGGTACCAATAGCCTTGACTTCAGTTCAAGATAAACACGAGTGGTGTAAAAGTAACTCCTATCGGATAAGGAAATATCCTAAACAAGAGGTGTAGATTGATTGTTGAATTGTAAGAGCAGCTACAATAGTCGTCGTTGTGTTGTGATTTGCGTGTTGTTGCAGGCCTTGTCACGGCTCGCTGCCACGACTAATTGTTGTTGGAGCCGTGGTTTGGACAGTCGTCGCAGGCTGTCGCTTCAGGATCCTGTCACGATGCGACGTGTCGTCGCTGGCCCAACGGCTAGTCGACGGGCATGTCCCACGCTGACACGTGGCACCGACGAAATTCTAAAAAAACCCTAATATTTCCTATAAATACACAACCACCCCTACCCAAATTCACATCTCTCTTCTGCACACTCTCTTCTATTTTTCTTTCCTTTTGCTCTAATTTTTTTGACATCGATTCCCCAATGACCGACCCCTCCAACATCGAATTCGACTTGGATGACTACAACCTCGAGGACTCAGTGCACACGGAAGAAGAGCTTACATGCCACATCGAATCCTACGCTTCCCTCCTCTACCCGACCCACTCAATGCCCTCACAATTCAACCCGCTCCAACATTCACAATGGCCACAATCGCAAACCCCAAACGAGCAACCTTCTCAATCTGCTCTGGCCAGTCAACCGAAAAATAAGGGGAAGAAGGCTGCACTACCAACGAATTCAAGGCAGCGGCTGAAATGGAGCATCGAGGAGGAGGAACGGTTGGTGAGGGCATGGCTCAACAATTCTCTGGATAGCATCATCAGGAAGAACCATAAGAAGGACATGTACTGGAAAAAGTTCGGAGCTGAGTTCGAGTCGACGAGGAAAGCACACGAGCCAGAACGTACCTGGAAGAATTGCAAGGACCACCGGTATCCGATCAACAGAAAAGTAACCTAATGGAACGTAAAATATTCAGGGCTCGAGGCCATATCGTTAGTGGGAGAAGCAAAGCTGACATCATGACAGCCGCTGAAGATTAGTACAGGATGGAGGAGAAGCAAGAGTTTGCTTGGAAGCATGTTCGGAGGATCGTGAGGGATCAACCAAAGTGGTAGAACCAGAAGACGCGCTTCACTGTGACGTTAACATTGACCTAGACGCTGCAAGTAAAGCAAGTAAGCATACAAGGTTGGACGACAACTACAGCTACACATCAGACGACGGGCACGAGCACGAGTTGACATCACTTCCACAGGAGGAGCGTCCAACCGGCCAGAAAAAAGTCAAGGCAAAAGCTAGAGGCGTAAAGGTAAACAAGTGGAGGCGGGTCCGATCGTTGCATCCGAGACAATGCAGTTCCTTTCAAGTCGTTTAGTTGACTACAAATACACAATTACGTTATGTTGACTACATCAACCTTAATATAGGAGAAAAAACTAGTAACACATTGTTGAGAAGAATAAAATACTTTACTTGCATTAACACTTTGAAATTGATCAAACAATAACTTTGGAAATGAAGATCAAATGATTTTCCCAAGATGGTTTAGTTGTTGTGTTTTGGGGCAAAAGAACTTGATCCACCAACTTGTTCAATGCCATGGATGATGAGCCATGCAAGCCTACAGTTTCCTTTGCCATTCTCTATAAAGACCGATCCGGTTAAAAAGGGTTAAGTTTGAAAGTTTTATCGACTTAAAGCGTCGTGCTTGGAAAGGGGATCGAAATTTTGAATCGAAGTTTGAGAGCTTGTGCAAAAAAAATCAATTTCAGAAAAGAAAAAAAAAAGTTGGACCGGGCAGACCCGACCAGACCCGCAGGCCCGGCCAGGCCAGGCCCAACCCCGCTTCCCCTCGCTTGGGCCATGAGGCCCGTTTCTCGCCAGATGCCCAAAAGGGCAATCGGTCCGTACTACTTAAAGCGCATGTTAGGGTTTTGACCCTCAGTTCTCCTCTTCTTATCGTAACCGTCTCTCTCTCCTTCAGACGCTCCGCCTCCATCGCCATCTCTCCCTCACCTCCCGACCCTCTCTCTCCCTCTCATCCTCTCCGTCCAGCTCAGTTCTCCGACCACGTTATCACCTCCTTCTCCCTCTCCCGAGCTCGTTCTTCCTTCTTCTCGTCGCCGCCCTCTCTTCCAGTGACCGTCCGAAACCAAGGCCACCGCCGCCTTCGTTCCCGTTCCCTCTCCCTTAAGACAACGCCCGAGCTCGCCGTCACGCTCGCCAGATTTGAGACGAAAACCAACCACGCGGTCGCGCCATCCAGATCTGAAGCGAGAAGACCGCCGTGCTCCGCCGCTCCCTAAGCTACAACCGCCGCCGCCACCTTCTTTGTCCTACGATGAGAACCACTACCATCGTGAGGCGTTGGTCGCCGGCGTCTCTGCCGGTGGCCGACCGGTTTCAAAACCGAGTCCTT
This sequence comes from Erodium maritimum, assembly GCA_963921825.1. Lineage (NCBI taxonomy): Eukaryota > Viridiplantae > Streptophyta > Magnoliopsida > Geraniales > Geraniaceae > Erodium > Erodium maritimum. Next base: position 70,586,789 of record OY997593.1, read on the forward strand.
TTTCCTTCCTCCCTTTTCGTTTTCCCGAACTTTCTGGATCTGTTAACCGAGGAAGATCAAAAGTTAAAGAAATTAAAATAAGTGAAATTAAAACCAAAATCTGTTTTTAAATAAAATGGTTTTAAAATAAAAAACGGTTTAAACTCAGATTTAAATTTAAACGGTTTTGGGATTGTTGAATCGAATCTCGAACTCAGAACGTTTGGATGACGGAACCTTGGACGAAATAAACTGGACGAATAAATCTGACTTAGAACGGGATTTAAAAGTGGATACGCTAAATCGGACACTGTGGGATCGTGCCTCGAAACCCGTGCTACGAGAATCGTGCCTCGAGATCCGTGCCTTGGAACTCGTGCCTCGGGTTCTGTGTATTGGGAACCGTGCCTCGTAAAACGTGCATCGGGTTCTGTTCTCGGGACTCGAGTACTCGAACCCAATTCGTCGTATAATTCCGCTTTTAGCCCGCTCGAGTTTAAAAGATAACGGTTGAACTTAAATCGAACATGTCGTAACTTTTAATTTAACTTTGGAACCGGTTTTAATTGTGGCTTTCTGTGTAAGTTAGAGTCCGGCTTCGATCGAAGAGAAGACCGGAGGTAGCGAGCCAGGACGTCAGCAACTAGGAGACGTAGTTGTCGTTCTTCGGTTGAGGTAGGGAAAGTAGCGGATACTGGTTTAATTGCGGAAAGTTACTAGTATGCATGATTAGGGAACTAATAATAAACGGAAAGGTCCTAGTTGGCATATAGGATATGATTCACTAGAATACTCGCTTTCAATTACTAAATATCGGACGAGTCTTAGTAACATGTAGGATGTGATTCACTGGATTACCTGCTTTCAATATTTGGGAAATTGTCGTGCTGGTAGATGGGTCATGTCGAGCCCTAGGATTGCGTGCTGTGTGCTATAACCGCTGTGTGAGAGTCTAAATAAGATTATACTCGGTGTTGCATGTTGTGACTGTGTGTGGGCAAGTTTTCCGTGTTTGATGATGTGAACCCTTGGTTGTGATATGACCGGGTGAGTGATAGACCGGTTGTGTGCTATGTTGAGATGGTCCGGTTGGTATACCGGGACCAATAATGGTTGTGAGCTGTGTGTTAGACCCTGTTGTGTGTCCCTAGAGACGGCGTAACCGGAGTGGTACTTACACCGAAGGACGGTTCCAGCGTAGTGTATCGAGGCCAACGATGGCGTGATCAGTGCCCCGAGTCTGCGTGAGGGGAAGAGTATTGCCCGAGTCTGCGTGACGGGAAGAGTATGGCCCCGAGTCTGTGTGACGGGAAGACATTTGGCTGAGGGATTTCCGGTCGAGGATGTTACCCCCAGTCTCAGTGAGGGGAAGATTTCGGGACTGATGTTGTGTGGTCCAGTACGATATAAGTGGCTCAGTGCAAATGGCTTAGTGCATTCAACGACGTTGGAATGGTTGTACGATATATGTGTGTATCTCGCTGTGTGCCCTTTTCTTGTTGTTTGGCTTTGTGCGTTGTCTGCTGTGTGTGTTATGCGAATTGTTTGGCTTTGTGCATTGTCTGATGTGTGTGCCGTGCGTACTGTCTGGCTTTGGGCTTTGGGTTAAGTGTTACTTTGGTCTTGTGAGAGTGTTTTGATGACTCGGGGTACTGTTATGCCTGACTCCTGTGTTGCCATGCGAGTTCGCACGTGTGATCGGTTGTGAGATAGCCGTGGGCGTTGTTCATTGAGGATTGTTAAGTGATTGAGTGTCAAGAACTAGTGGCGAAAAGTGGTGGGTTCGGTTCATTGTGAGTTGTTTTACGGGTTGTGCCTAAGGGCCGGTCACGCGTTGTCTTGGAGTAATTGTTTAATTTGACTTTCAATAGTTGTGTTTTACTAGTATGCCCTAATTGGACGGTTACCCGTGGTGATGAACTGTGGTTCAGAACTTGAACTACTTTTCCTACTGAGCGTAAGCTCACCCCCCTTACTTGTTGTGTTTCAGGTGTTGAGCGGTTTTCGTGCTAGCAGGATTCTCGGAGCTTGAGAGCTGGCGAGGATTAGCTAGTGTCTAGCGACGTACGGTTATCTTTTGAACTTTTACTATTGCTTTTACCAAACTGTTGACTCGTGGCGTTGTTAAAAGTTTTAAATTGCAATTTATTAATGGAGACTTGTTTTGGCTTCAATTTCAATTAAAATTATTACTGTTTTAGTTCACGTCTCGAGTCCGGTCAAAATCGGATTTGGGGCGTGGCATTCTCTTCCATTCCATAGCTTTGGCTCTCATTATCTTCCCCTTCTCTTCCTCCATCAGCTCTCTCACAAGCTTCTCCACTTCATCTCTCTTGGCATCGCTATCGATCTCCATCCCGATCTCCCATTCCTTGCAAGTGAACCTACAATTCGTCTGTTGGTCACTCGAAAATGGCCAACAAAGCATTGGCACACCAGCTGAGATGCTCTCAATGGTTGAGTACATCCGGAATGTGTCAAGAACCCTCCGCTGAATGGTGGTTGAGGACTTGCTCTTGTGCACACCAACTTGCCACCATTCCTCTTTCTTTAGTATATTCCACAAACTCCGAGGCAACAATGTTGATTCCCCTATCACCAGATCATGCCTACTGATCCACAGAAAAGGGTGTTTGCTACTTGCAAGGCCAAGACCGAACTCGATAAGTTGTTGAGAAGTCATGACAGTTATGCTCCAAAAATTGACATACATCACTGAGTTAAGAGGCCAGGAGTCAAGTCAGTTGAGACACTCAGTGTCCTCTTTCCATAAACTGTGCCCTATGGAGTTTAAAGGGTTTTTTTTGGGTATGTCCTTGACCATCAATGGAAGAGGCCCTGTAAGAACCGCCCCCGATCGATCCCGGTCGAACCGGTGATTTTTAGCGAAGTTTGACTTTCGGTTGGAAAAGTCAATCGATGACTCCAGGAGTCATTCGGAACCTTTCCGGGACCCAAAAAGCCTAGCCATCATTACGGTTACCTTAGTTGGGTCGTTTCCATTCAATTGACTGTCTTTGCGAAAAAGTCAAACTCGGGTCAAACTTAGGCTATCTAACGACTAAATCCTAACTAATTAAAGATGTTGGATTTTATTAAGGGCAAGGTGGCCCCACTAGGATACTTGTCCATAGTGGTTTGGAGGAGAAGAAATGGGTCTCTAAAGACCCATTTACCCTCTTATTTTGCCAATTTGGAATGAAATGAGCAAGGGGCAAAATGGGTAACTCAACTATAGGTTAAAGGCAACACTTAGTTACATTTCAGCTCATAAATCCTAGTGTTGGCCGAAAATTGCAAGGGAGAGAGAGAGCTTGGGAGCCTCATTGCTTGGAGAAGAAGACAATGAAGAAAGGAGACAACTTCAAGGGATTTTCTTCACCAAAGCTTGCCAAAACACTTTCTTCTTCATCCCCTCTTCATCCTCAAGGTAAGTAACCTCTTAAATTCCACTTTCAATCAATTTAAAGTTACGGGTTTTCTTGGTTTTTGCTTGAACTAGATAGGTTTTGATTCCAATGTGATTAGATGATTGTTTAATGAAGTAATGGTGGAGGTTTTGGTTAGAAATGAGTTGTTTGTTGATGTTTGGAGGAAACTCATTATGGGTATTGAAGTTTGAGGGTTTTGATGACTGATTTTGAGGTTTGATGTTGGTAAAAATGGAGTTTTTGAAGTAGATTTTCGTAGAAACTCATTATGGGTATTGAAGTTTGAAGGTGCTTGAGCCTGCCCAGATTTGGCACGGAGAGGGCTTGGTTCCGGCCCTATAAGCGGCATGGAACGGGCTCGGTGCCGGCCCTCTATGCGGCACGGAACGGGCTCGGTGCCGGCCCTCTGAGCGGCACGGTCCGGGTCCCAGACCGGCCCTCTGAGGGGCACGGTCCAGGCCTGGTGCCGGGCCTTTGAGGGGCACGGTCCGGGTCTGGTTCCGGGCCTTTGGTGCTCAAGATGTCAGCGTTTTTCAACCTTGTATTATGAGTAAAAGAGAGCAAAAAGTAAGTTGATTACAAAGGCAATTCAGCTCCATATATATACTACTCTAAGGTGCTAAATATAGCACTTGTTTACATGAAAAAGAGGAGATTCAAATTCAAATGGCTATGACTTCTTCTTAGTCCATGGCTGGTCCTCTTTTCTCTCCTCCATGTCCCAACGCCACCTTGGCCATTCTTGACTCCTCATTTCATGCCCCATGTCCGAGCCAACATCGCATGCGCACCAATTGACAATGTCAAGACTTCTTGTTGGGCCTTGACCATGCCAAGCCCGCGCATCCATTCCTTGGCCTAGCTCAACCTCTTGGCAATCATCTTGGGCCTAGTCCACCTCGCCCACACATGCATGGTACAAGTCCAAGACCGGGTCCAATCTTGGTCCATGACACTTGGCAGAGCCTTGCACGAGCTTGGCCGACCATGGCCTACCATGGCAAACCAAGGCCGACCATGGCCTACCATGGTCGACCATGGCCAATCATGTCCGACCTTGGCATGCCTTGGTAAAGCCTTGCACGACCTTGGCCGACCATGGCCGACCATGGACCTTGGCATGCCTCGGCCGAGCCTCGCACGACCTTGGCATTCATTGGCCGACCCTTGGACAACCATGGCCGGCCTTGGCATGCCTTGGCCGAGCCTTCCACAAACTTGGCATGCATTGGCTGACACTTGGATAACCATAGCCGGCCTTGGCATGCCTTGGTCGACCATGGCCGACCTTGGCATGCCTTCGCCCACCATGTCCGACCTTGGCATGCCTTCGCCGACCTTGGCTGACCATGGCCGACCATTCCCGACCTTGTGCGACCATGGCTGACCTTAGCATGCCTTGCACGACCATGGGTGACTTTGGCCGACCATGGCCTACCATGCCCGACCTTTGCTGACCTTGTCCTACCATGGCCGGCCTTGGCATGCCTTGGCCAAGCCTTGGCATACCATGTCCGACCTTGGCCGACCATGCCCGACCATGTCCGAGCCTTCCACGAACTTGGCATGCATTGGCCGACACTTGGACAACCATGGCCGGCCTTGGAATGCCTTGGTCGACCATGCCCGACCTTGGCATGCCTTCTCCAACCATGGTCGGCCTTGGCCGACCTTGGTGTTAGTCTTAGTGCCCGTAGTTCAATAATAAATGTCCAAATGTATATATCATCATTAGCAATAAGATTAAAGCGGCTTTATATTACTTATGTGTTAGAGTAATATATCGATGTGTTTTCTGATCCATGCCCACCATGCGAATACAACCATAGATCGAGATGGATCACACTCGATTGGTCCCTAGTCAATAAAGCTTCACTAGAAGCGACTAGTATGAAAGATGGCTCTTCATGGCTTACGTTCTGTTAGTCATTGGAATGAGATTCTGAAGTCTGATCATAGATATCATGTGGGACATGATATTTGACGACCCGCCCTGAATATGTGTCATAGATTGAGTCATGAACATATTTGTGCAAGTCATGCCAAGGTCGGGCATGGTCGGACATGGTCGGCCACGCCGAATCTTGGCCGACCTTGGCCGACAATGCCCGACCCTGGCCGACCTTGTCCGACCATGGCCTACCATGCCCGAACTTGGTTGACCTTGTCCGACCATGACCGACCTTGGCATGCCTTGGCAGAGCCTTGTAGAACCTTGGCCGACATTGGCCGACCATGGCATGCCTTGCCCGTCCATGGACGACCTTGGCCGACCTTTGCCGACCATGACCGACCTTGGCATGCCTTGGCCGACCATGGCATATCTTGGCCGACCATGGCCGATCAAGGGCCGGCTTGGCCGACCAGGTCCGACCTTGGCCGACCATTGCCGATCATGCCCGTCCTTGGCCAACCTTCTCCGACCTTGGCATGCCTTGGCAGAGCCTTGCACGACCTTGGCCGACCATGGTATACCTTGGCTGACCATGGCCAATCAAGGGCCGGCTTGGCCGACAATGGCCTACCATGGTCGACCATGGCCTACCATGGCCTACCATTTCCTAACATGGCCGACCTTGGCCTACCATACCGACCTTGGCCGACTATGGCCGACCATGTCCGACCTTGGCATGCCTTGCACGACCTTAGCCGACCATGGCCGACCATGGCATGCCTTAGCCGAGCCTTGCACGACCTTGGCATTCATTGGCCGACCCTTGGACAACCATAGGCGGCTTTGGCAAGCCTTGGTTGATTATGGTCGACCTTGGCATGCCTTGGCCGAGCCTTGCACGAACTTGGCCGACCATGGCCGACCTTAACATGCCTTGGCCGACCATGTGTCACGGGACCACAAGACCACCCTCTTGGATCCGTGCGGCTCGCCTCCTTACACAAGTCTATCCCTAGACTTTGTAAGCCAAAGCAATCAGCCTTCAACGTTGCGGAAGCGTCTTAGGGAATGAGCCACAAACAAGCAACAAAAGAAATGTAGAAGACAAGAAGATTGGTGCTCAAGAGGGAGCGATTTTCTGATTGTATTATGAGTGAAAGTACAAAAGGTGTAAGTGATTTACAATGGCTCATAAGCCTCCTATTTATACTAGTTACAAGTGAGCTATGTATGGCAACTATCTACAACAATCAAGGAGAATCAAAGAAGATTTGATTTGATTCCAAATCAGCTTTGATTACGAATTTGAATTCAAATTCAAAGGCAAGTGAATAAGTCTTGATCTCCAATCCCTTATTCTCCTCCTTTTTGTCCCCACGCCCATGTGGCGCCCACATGGCGTCTTCCTCCTTGATTCGTGCCACATGTCCCCGCCAACATGGCATGCGTCCCACTTGGCCATGTCAAGTCCTCTTTGACCATGCCAAACGTCCAAGTTGGCCATGTCAAGGCTTCTCGGCCCTTGACCATGCCAACCTTGTTGCGCACCCATTCCTTGACCTTGCTCTTCCTCTTGGCCACCAAATTGGGCCGAGTCCACCTCGCCTCCGTCACATGTCATACACATGCCAAGCTCGCTGCCCCCATGTGCCATGCCCACGCCAAGGACCGATTCCATCTCGCTGCCCATCCGTGCCATGCATATGCCATGGTCCAAGCTCCTCTCGGCCCCATCATACGCCATGCACATGTCAAGGACCATGCTGATTTTTGGTCCGTGACATCCTCCCCCACCAAAAGGAAGCATCGCCCCGATGCTCGGGTTCCCCTCGCTCCATGCTCGGTTGCCCTTCTTCGCTTTGTGGTTGTCTCCCTTCATGACAAAATCCGCCTTGGTGTTACCCAACGGACCATGCCCCCACAAGTCCTCGCCCGAGGTACTTGCAAGTCTCACCGTCTCTTCATCTTGAGGAGGTGGGAGTCTTGGTACCAACTTCTTGGACATCCCACAAGACGGAGTGTCTTTGGACTCGACCAAAAGTTCGCCTACCAACACCGTTGTTCCCCTTTTCTTTTTCACCCCTTTGTCACCCATGTTGACCCCAAGAAATGTAGAAGAAGAACAATGTTTAGAATCAATAATTGAATCAATTGAACTAAACACTTTACCTCCATGCTCATCTTGAATCCGCCCCTTCGCTGCCCCTTTCTCGTGCAACTCGACGTCCTTCAAGATCGTGCTCTAAAGAAGGCCCATGTAAGTTGCGATCCTCTATCATAGCACCCAATAGCTTGGCCCGACCTAAAGGATCTACCTTCGCGTAATGCCTATGATAGAGACCCAACAACACACGACTCTTCTTCTTGTGCACATTCGTTGAGAAGTTGTCGTCCCTCCTCAACACCCTCAACCACTTGACCCTCATGGTGCGCGGCTTGACCCTTTGGATGACCTTCCTCTTGGTCACATCCAATCTGGTTTTTGCCCCACCATCGTTGGCTACAAGTTTTGTTACCTCCAATGGTCCCAACAAGTCCCCACAAAGGTTCCTTGCTTGATCATTCGAAGGTTCCACTGGTAAAAGCTCCTTGACATCATCCTTGTCAAGCCTTGGTGGTAGCTTCTTAGGCAGCCCACAAGACAACATGTCTTTAGACTCGTCCAAAAGCTCCCCCACCAAGGTAAGAACTTCCCCCTCATCCCGTGCATCTCCAAGAAAGGTAGAAGAAGAGGAATCATAATCAAAGCTTGAATCAACTTGCATTCTATTACCTCTTGTGACCTTTCCCTCGGCTGGGATTTCACATGGCTTCCCCTCCACTTGGGTTGCCACTTCGTTCACCATCTTCATGGTCGAACACTCCTTGAGCTCCTTGAGACCCACCTCCTTGGTTGCCTCAAAGTCCATGTCCAAGTCCGAAGCACCCTCATCCTCAAAGGTCTCCATCTGGACTTCATCTGCTTCGGTCTCCACATCCATGGAATCTACCCCCTTTGGTCGCCCATCTTGCGCTACAACCTTTGGAAGCATCCCCGCATTCCAAGTTGTCTCTTGCGTTTCCGGCGCGTCCTCCCAAGCTCTACATCTCAAGTTAGGCTTGTTCGGGCAATTAAACATCGAATGTGAGCCTCTGCAAACTAAACATGACAAAGATGGCATCTTGACCGGAACATCTCTCCTTGGACATTCACGCATCAAGTGACAGCCATCGCAAATGAAACACCTCAATGGTAGGAGACTAGAATTACCCGGTTTGGATGGCATCTCCACCGGAACATCTCTCCTTGGTCGTCCTTCCTGCGCTACACCCTTTGAAAGCTTCCCCACTTTCAAAGTTGCCTCTTGCGTTCCCGGCACGACCTCCTTAGGCTTCAAGGTTGGGCAATCTCTCCGCGAGTGAGGTCCGTCACAATGATAGCACTTCCTTTTGGGATTACCTCTCTCGGATGGCCCCATGCCACTCCTAGGCCTATCCCCACGAAAGCCTTCTTGTTTCTCCTCCAAACGGTGCCCACTTCGTCCTCCAAACAAGATGTGCTTGTTGGACTCCGTGAACCCAATCCTCCCTTCCACAACACCCTTCAAAAGAGAAAGTTTTTCCTCGAAAGAAGAATCAACAAAATGAGAAGATTGTTCACGGGACTTACTTAGCTTTTTGGTGTTCACTCGGTACACATCACGACCGCTAGCTTCCACCTCCATAACCATCTCTTGTTCGGCCTTAACTTGTTCTTGAACCGGGGCTCTGATACCACTTGTCACGGGACCACAAGACCACCCTCTTGGATCCGTGCGGCTCGCCTCCTTACACAAGTCTTTCCCTAGACTTTGTAAGCCAAAGCGATCAGCCTTCAACGTTGCGGAAGCGTCTTAGGGAATGAGCCACGAACAAGCAACAAAAGAAAGGTAGAAGACAAGAAGATTGGTGCTCAAGAGGGAGCGATTTTCTGATTGTATTATGAGTGAAAATACAAAAGGTGTAAGTGATTTACAATGGCTCATAAGCCTCCTATTTATACTAGTTACAAGTGAGCTATGTATGGCAACTATCTACAACAATCAAGGAGAATCAAAGAAGATTTGATTTGATTCCAAATCAGCTTTGATTACGAATTTGAATTCAAATTCAAAGGCAAGTGAATAAATCTTGATCTCCAATCCCTTATTCTCCTCCTTTTTGTCCCCACGCCCATGTGGCGCCCACATGGCGTCTTCCTCCTTGATTCGTGCCACATGTCCCCGCCAACATGGCATGCGTCCCACTTGGCCATGTCAAGTCCTCTTTGACCATGCCAAACGTCCAAGTTGGCCATGTCAAGGCTTCTCGGCCCTTGACCATGCCAACCTTGTTGCGCACCCATTCCTTGACCTTGCTCTTCCTCTTGGCCACCAAATTGGGCCGAGTCCACCTCGCCTCCGTCACATGTCATACACATGCCAAGCTCGCTGCCCCCATGTGCCATGCCCACGCCAAGGACCGATTCCATCTCGCTGCCCATCCGTGCCATGTATATGCCATGGTCCAAGCTCCTCTCGGCCCCATCATACGCCATGCACATGTCAAGGACCATGCTGATTTTTGGTCCGTGACACATGGCCGAACTTAGCCGACCTTGGCCGACCATGGCCGACCTTGGCCGACCTTGGCATTACTTCGCAGACCATGGACGACCTTTGCCGACCTTTGCTGACCATGGCTGACCTTGGGATGCCTTGGCCGAGACTTGCACGACCTTGGCATGCCTTGGCTGACCATTGGACAACCATGGCCGGCGTTGGTATGTATTGGTCGAGCCTTAGCATACCTTGGCCGACCATGTCCGACTTTGGCCGACCATGGCTGACCATGCTCGACCCTGGCCAACCTTGTCCGACCATGGCCGACCTTGGCAAGCCTTGGCAGAGCCTTGCACGACCTTGGTCGACCATGGCCGAACAAGGGTCGGCTTGGCCGACCATGCCCGACCTTGGCATGCCTTGGCATAGCCTTGCATGACCTTGGCTGACCATGGCATACCTTGGCCGACCACGGCCGACGAAGGGCAGGCTTTGCCGACCATGGCCTACCATGGCCGACCATGGCCTACCATGGCCGACCTTGGCCGACCATGGCCTACCTTGGCCGACCTTGGCCGACCATGGCCAACCATGCATGTCACGCCCCAAATCCGGTATCGACCGACTCGAGACATGACTTAAAGACAATAACAAATATAACAATAAAGGTGTCTCAAGTCAATTATAAATCTCTAAGTTTAGTTTCGATCAGGAAAATCTCGAGTAAATAAGTTCCACAATAAATCCTTTAACAACATAAGGTTCATAATAGAACTATGATCAAAGACATCTCTAAAGATAAAAGCACCCGGACCCACAGAAGCTACCGAGCCTCGAGTCCACTACTCATCAAGCAAGTCTGTACAAAACAGTAAATAAACAAGCAGGGGTGAGCTTACGCTCAGTAGGGAAAATAAATAACGAAAGATAACCTTTAAGCTTAACAATTAGGAATTCACAATTTCATTCGAGTTTCAAAATATGAAGAACCACGAAGATGCAGAAATAAGGGAACAAACGGGCATTTAGCGTTTTAAGAAGATAGCAATAATTCTAGAGAGTAAGGGAAACGATATACTTCTTGAGAAACAGTTAAAGATAGAACATTTAAATGCCACAGTGGAACATGAAGTCACACACTCCGATCCACAATACTCCTCGTGCCATGTCGTATTTTCCCTCGGTCCAGAGGAGACTCATACATCGGACTACCGGAAATATCCCTGAAGGGACACACAACGTCGGGATTTCCGGAAGCGTCCCCAAAGGACCATAGATCATCGGGGTAAAACAGGATAGCCTTCCGAGAATGCTCCCGCGGGACGCATACACTCGGGGTGAAGCCATAAGTAACCATAATCTTCCCTGTGGGGCGAACAATCTCTCGGCTATGATACTACCCCACACCGGTATATCACCTCAGTGTAGGTACCATGCCTAACCACGAATAACCATCCCCACAGGGTAAACAATCCACCGGCTATGATACTAACCCACACCGGTATTCCCTTCGGTGTAGGTAGCATACCGGATCACAAGTCATCGGCTTAGGTACTACCCCACACCGGTGTTCCCTTCGGTGTAGGTACCTTACAGGCACTACCCCACACCGCAGCGTGGGTGCCATACCGGCATACAATCCAACTTAAAGACTCACAAGAGAATAACATACTAAACAATCAGGGAACAACCAAGGTTTAGCAAATCACAGTTCTAGCACAACACACCACAAGAATTCATATAACTTTACACTTACCGATATACTTATCAATCGCGATCCATCGGTCTATCATTCACCCGATCATGTACCATTTAGCACAATCAATTACACTCAAACATTCATACAATCATTCATCCAAGCAGTCATAGTTCAATCATTCAAATCATCTAGTTTAATTAGACTCTTATCTTATCCTACAAACTAGGCAAACACGTCATGTGAGGCAAACACAAACAATCCTAGGGCTCATCACGGCCATCTACCAGCACGATAATTCCCAAGTATTGAAAGCAATTAACTAGTGAGTCACAACCTATATGCATACTAGACTCGTCCGTTTATTAATAATTGAAAAGCGATTATTCTAGTGATTCCTATATGCGTACTAGGACCTTTCCGATTATTAATATCCTATAGGCATACTATGATATCTTTTAAATTAAACGAGGAGTTAGTACTTTCCCTACCCCGAGGTCTTCCTACAAACAGTACTTCTCGCTGCTGACGTCCGGGCTAGTGTCATCTCCGTCTTCTCACGGGTCCAAGTCCTCTTCTTCCTTCGAGCTTGGTCTCACGGTCTTGGATCACAACAATACTAAAATTAGTAACTAAACGGAGCGATCTTCAACTCAAGAAAACAGAACAATCCCTTACGAACAGAATTACAGTTAAAGGAATGATCTTGGAATCGAATTAGACTCAAAAAGGAAGGGTTCCGGTTCTGGAACTCAGGCCCAGAATATGGCCCGTCCCGTATCACCGTCCGGCCCGGCATACGATCCGGAACCAGACACGGACAGCGTCACACACCGGCTCGGTATCAGACACGACCGCGCGCCGCACCGGCCCGGAACCAGACACGGACCGTGTGAGGTACCGTGCCAGAGTCAGGACTATTCCGCACCGCGTACCGTGCCGGTACCTGGCCCGTTCCGTGCCGCCTGCCGTGCCGGCACATGGCCCGTTCCGGGTCCCATTCCGTGCCGAACCAGCCCAAAACCTTCCCCTTTCTTCCCCAACTCGGATTCCACGAAAATCAGACCAAAACCTCCATTTCCAGCTTCTCCCAACTCCAAAATAACCAAGAAAAACCTCCAAACCTCAACACCTTAAATGGGTCTCATCAAAACTTCAACCAACACAATCAAAACAACCTAAACTTCACTAATTCTTCTCCAACAACAACCAAGGAAGCTAGTTCTTCAAGTTCAAGCCAAAACCCACAAAACCCAAATTAGAAAGTGGATGAAATGAGAAGTTTAGAGCATCCATACCTTTAGGATGAGGAGATGATGCAGCTAGGAAGCTTTAGGGGAAGAAATGGTGAAGAGATGAGCTAAAACCCCTCCCTTTTCTCTCTTTCTTCTTGCTCAAGCCAAGTTGCTTCTCCCTTTCTCTCCTTCTAGCATTACTCCGCTGCAACAATGAGTAAATGGCTGAATTGTATCAACCAATTGCCTTAAATGACCTAAAATGCTAAAAGAACAAAAGCTCTTTTCAAGTTCTATCCACTAAAAGACTTTAAGAAGGGGTAAAAGGTCATTTAAGCTCATTTTCTTCTTATCCAAGTCTCTAATGCCATGTGGCATTATGGGAGCCACTTTCTTTTAATAAAATTTCAGCAGTCCAAATTTAATCGGAAAAAGTCGATAAAAAAGCTCGGGTTTGACCAAAAGTTGACCGTTACAATATTATAGTCAAATTAAAGGAAATGATCCAACTAAGCTAAACGTGATGACGGCTAAGCTTTTTGAGGCCCGGAAAGGTCCCGAATGACTTCCGGAGTCATCGGTTGACTTTTCCGGTCGAAAGTCAAACTTGGCTAGAAATCACCGGTTCGACCGGGATCGACCGGGGGCGGTTCTTACAATGCCGACCTTGGCATACCTTGGTAAAGCCTTGCACGACCTTGGCTGACCATGTCCGACCATGGCATGTCTTTTCCAACCATGGACGACCTTGCCATGCCTCGGCCGAGCCTTGCACGACCTTGGCATTCGTTGGCCGACCCTTGGACATTCATGGCCGGCCTTGGCATGCCTTGGTCGACCATAGCCAAACTTGGCCGACCATGGCCGACCTTGCTATGCCTTGGCCGACTTTGTCCGACCTTGGCATGCCTTCACCGACATTGGCATGCCTTCGCCGACATTGGCATGCCTTCGCCGACCTTGGCCGATCTTGGCCGACCATGTCCGACAATGCCCGACATTTTCCGACCTTGGCATGCCTTGGAAGAGCCTTACACGACCTTGGCCAACCATGGCCGACCATGTCATGCCTTGCCCGTCCATGGACGACCTTTGCCGACAATGGCCGACCTTGGCATGCCTTGGCCGAGCCTTGCACGACCTTGGCATGCCTTGGCCACCCCTTGGCCGAGCCTTTCACGAGCCTTGGCATACCTTGGCCGACCATGTCCGACCTTGGCCGACCGTGTCCAACCATGGCCGACCTTGGCATGCCTTGGTCGAGCCGTGCACGACCTTGTCATGCCTTGGAATACCTTGTCATGCCTTGGCCGAGCCTTGACATACCTTGGCCGACCATGTCCGACAATGCCCAACCTTCTCCGACCATGGCCGACCTTGGCATGCCTTGGAAGAGCCTTGCACGACCTTGGCCGATGTTGGCCGACCATGGCATATCTTGGCCGACCATGGCCGATCAAGGGCCGGCTTGGCCGACCATGGCCTACCATAGCCGACCTTGGCCGACCTTGGACGACCTTGGCCGACCATGGCCGATCAAGGGCCGGCTTGGCCGACCATAGCCGACCATGACCGACCTTGGCCGACCATTGCCGACCTTTCCCGACCTTGGCCAACCTACTCCGACCATGGCCGACCTTGGCATGCCTTGGCAGAGCCTTGCATGACCTCGGCCGACCATGATTGACCATGGCATACCTTGGCCGACCATGGCCGATCAAGGGCCGGATTGGCCGACAATGGCCTACAATGGTCGACCATGGCCTACCATTTCCTACCATGGCCGACCTTTGCCGACCATGGCCTACCATACCCGACTTTGGCCAACCATGGCCGACCATGTCTGACCTTGGCATGCCTTGGTAGAGCCTTGTACGACCTTAGCACACCATGGCCCACCATGGCATGCCTTGGTCGAGCCTTGCACGACCTTGGCATTCATTGGCCGACACCTTGGACAACCATGGGTGGCTTTGGCAAGCCTTGGTTGACCATGGTCGACCTTGGAATGCCTTGGCCGAGCCTTGCACGAACTTGGCCGACCTTGGCATGCCTTGGCCGAAAATGGCCGACCTTGGCATGACTTCGCCGACCATGGACGACCTTGGCCGACTTTGGCTGACCATGGACGACCTTGGCATGCCTTGGCCGAGCCTTGCACGGCCTTGGCATGCCTTGGCCGAGCCTTGGACAACCATGGCCGGCCTTGGTATGCCTTGTGTCACGGACCAAAAATCAGCATGGTCCTTGACATGTGCATGGCGTATGATGGGGCTGAGAGGAGCTTGGACCATGGCATATGCATGGCACAGATGGGCAGCGAGATGGACTCGGTCCTTGGCGTGGGCATGGCACATGGGGGCAGCGAGCTTAGCATGTGCATGACATGTGATGGAGGCGAGGTGGACTCGGCCCAATTTGGTGGCCAAGAGGAAGAGCAATGCCAAGGAATGGGTGCGCCGCAAGGTTGGCATGGTCAAGGGCCGAGAAGCCTTGACATGGCCAACTTGGACGTTTGGCATGGTCAAAGGAGACTTGACATGGCCAAGTGGGACGCATGCCATGTTGGCGGGGATGTGTGGCACGAATCAAGGAGGAAGACGCCATGTGGGCGCCACATGGGCGTGGGGACAAAAAGGAGGAGAATAAGGGATTGGAGATCAAGACTTATTCACTTGCCTTTGAATTTGAATTTGAATTCAAATTCGTAATCAAAGCTGATTTGGAATCAAATCAAATCTTCTTTGATTCTCCTTGATTGTTGTAGATAGTTGCCATACATAGCTCACTTGTAACTAGTATAAATAGGAGGCTTATGAGTCATTGTAAATCACTTACACCTTTTGTACTTACTTACTCTTAATACAATCAGAAAACGCTCCCTCTTGAGCACCAATCTTCTTGTCTTCTACCTTTCTTTTGTTGCTTGTTCGTGGCTCATTACTAAAACGCTTCCGCAACGTTGAAGGCTGATCGCTTTGGCTTACAAAGTCTAGGGAAAGACTTGTGTAAGGAGGCGAGCCGCACGGATCCAAGAGGGTGGTCTTGTGGTCCCGTGACAAGTGGTATCAGAGCTCCGGTTCAAGAACAAGTTAAGGCCGAACAAGAGATGGTTATGGAGGAAGCTAGCGGTCTTGATGTGTATCAAGTGAACACCAAAAAGTTAAGTAAGTCCCGTGAACAATCTTGTCATTTTGTTGATTCTTCTTTCGAGGAAAAACTTTCTCTTTTGAAGGGTGTTGTGGAAGGGAAGATTGGGTTCACGGAGTCCAACAAGCACATCTTGCTTGGAGGACGAAGTGGGCAGCGTTTTGAGGAGAAACATGAAGGCTTTCGTGGGGATAG
Organism: Erodium maritimum; assembly: GCA_963921825.1. Taxonomy (NCBI): domain Eukaryota; kingdom Viridiplantae; phylum Streptophyta; class Magnoliopsida; order Geraniales; family Geraniaceae; genus Erodium; species Erodium maritimum. The sequence goes on from OY997593.1 coordinate 70,602,928, forward strand.
GCCTAGGAGTGGCATGGGGCCATCCGAGAGAGGGAATCCCAAAAGGAAGTGCTATCATTGTGACGGACCTCATTCGCGGAGGGATTGCCCAATCGAAAATAGCAAGAAGGCTATGGAGGTCGTGCCAGGAACGCAAGAGGCAACTTTGAAAGTGGGGAAGCTTTCAAAGGGTGTAGCGCAGGAAGGACGACCAAGGAGAGATGTTCCGGTGGAGATGCCATCCAAACCGGGTAATTCTAGTCTCCTTAATCGAGGTTTATATTGTTTTATTTGCGATGGGGGCTCACATTTGATGCGAGATTGCCCGAAGAAGCCTAGCTTGAGATTATCAGCTATGGTGGTCACGCCGGAAACGCAAAAGGCAACTTGGGATGCGGGGATGCTCCCAAAGGTTGTAGCACAGGATGGGCGACCAAAGGGGGTAGATTCCATAGATGTGGAGCCCGAAGCAAATAAAGTCCAAATGGAGGCCTTCGAGGATGAGGGTGCTTCGGACTTGGACATGGACCTTGAGGCAACCGAGGAGGTGGGTCTCAAAGAACTCAAGAAGTGTTCAACCATGGTGATGGTGAACGAAGTGGCAACCCAAGTGGAGGGGAAGCCATGTGAAATCCCACTCGAAGACAAGGTCATAAGAGGTAAAATAATGCAAGTTAATTCAAGCTTTGATTATGATTCCTCTTCTTCTACCTTTCTTGGGGATGCATGGGATGTTGGGGAAGTTCCTACCTTGGTGGGGGAGCTTTTGGACGAGTCCAAAGACATGACGTCTTGTGGGCTGCCCAAGAAGCTACCACCAAGGCTTGACAAGGACGATGTCAAGGAGCTTTTACCGGCGGAACCTTCGAATGATCAAGCAAGGAACCTTTGGGGGGACTTGTTGGGACCATTGGAGGTGACAACACTTGTAGCCAACGATGGTGGGGCAAAAACCAGATTGGATGTGACCAAGAGGAAGGTCATCCAAAAGGTCAAGCCACGCACCATGAGGGTCAAGTGGTTGAGGGTGTTAGGGAGGCACGTGAGCTTCTCAACGGATGTGCACAAGAAGAAGAGACATGTGTTGTTGGGTCTCTATCATAGGCATTACGCGAAGGTAGATCCTTTGGGTCGGGCCAAGCTATTGGGTGCTATGATAGAGGATCGCAACTTACATGGGCCTTCTTTGGAGCACGATCTTGAAGGACGTCGAGTTGCACGAGAAGGGGCATCGAAGGGACGGATTCAAGAGAACCAGGGAGGTAAAGTGCTTGAGTCAATTAATTCATATTTTGATTCTAAGCATTGTTCTTCTTCTACATTTCTTGGGGTCACCATGGGTGACAAAGGGGTGAAGAAGAAAGGAGGACCTTCGTTCTTGGTAGGCGAACTTATGGTCGATTCCAAAGGCACTCCGTCTTGTGGGCTGTCCAAGAAGTTGATACCAAGACTAACACCTTCTCAAGATGAAGAGATGGTGGAGCTCACAAGTGCCTTGGGCGAGGACTTGTGGGGGCATGATCCGTTGGGTAACACCAAGGCGGATTTTGTCATGAAGGGAGACAACCACAAAGCGAAGAAGGGCAACCGAGCATGGAGTGAGGGGAACCCGAGCATCGGCGCGATGCTTCGTTTTGGTGGGGGAGGATGTCACGGACCAAAAATCAGCATGGTCCTTGACATGTGCATGGCGTATGATGGGGCTGAGAGGAGCTTGGACCATGGCATATGCATGGCACGGATGGGCAGCGAGATGGACTCGGTCCTTGGCGTGGGCATGGCACATGGGGGCAGCGAGCTTAGCATGTGCATGACATGTGATGGAGGCGAGGTGGACTCGGCCCAATTTGGTGGCCAAGAGGAAGAGCAATGCCAAGGAATGGGTGCGCCGCAAGGTTGGCATGGTCAAGGGCCGAGAAGCCTTGACATGGCCAACTTGGACGTTTGGCATGGTCAAAGGAGACTTGACATGGCCAAGTGGGACGCATGCCATGTTGGCGGGGATGTGTGGCACGAATCAAGGAGGAAGACGCCATGTGGGCGCCACATGGGCGTGGGGACAAAAAGGAGGAGAATAAGGGATTGGAGATCAAGACTTATTCACTTGCCTTTGAATTTGAATTTGAATTCAAATTCGTAATCAAAGCTGATTTGGAATCAAATCAAATCTTCTTTGATTCTCCTTGATTGTTGTAGATAGTTGCCATACATAGCTCACTTGTAACTAGTATAAATAGGAGGCTTATGAGTCATTGTAAATCACTTACACCTTTTGTACTTACTTACTCTTAATACAATCAGAAAACGCTCCCTCTTGAGCACCAATCTTCTTGTCTTCTACCTTTCTTTTGTTGCTTGTTCGTGGCTCATTACTAAAACGCTTCCGCAACGTTGAAGGCTGATCGCTTTGGCTTACAAAGTCTAGGGAAAGACTTGTGTAAGGAGGCGAGCCGCACGGATCCAAGAGGGTGGTCTTGTGGTCCCGTGACACTTGGCCGAGCCTGAGCATACCATGGCCAACCATGTCCGACCATGCTCGACCTTGGCCAACCTTGTCCAACCATGGCCGACCTTGGCATGCCTTGGGAGAGTCTTGCACGAACTTGGCCGACCATGGCACACCTTGGCCGCCCATGGCCGAACAAGATCCGGCTTGGCCGACCATGCCCGACCATGCCCGACCTTGGCATGCCTTGGCATAGCCTTGCACGACCTTGGCCGACCATGGCTAACCAAGGGTCGGCTCTGCCGACCATGGCCTACCATGGCCGACCAAGTCCAACCTTGGCCGACCATGGCTAACCATGTCCGACCTTGGCATGCCTTGGTAAAGCCTTGCACGACCTTGACCGACTATACCCGACCTTGGCCGACCTTGTGCGACCATGGCCGAGCCTTGGCATGCCTTGGCGGAGCCTTGCCATACCTTTGCATACCTTGTCCGACCATGGCATACCTTGTCTGACCATGTCCGACCTTGGCCGACAATTGCCGACAATGCCCGACCTTGGCCAACCTTCTCCAACCATGGCCGACCCTTGGACAAACATGGCCGACCTTTGCCAACCATGGCCGACCTTGGCCGACCTTTTCTGACCATGGCCGACCATGGCTGACGTTGGCCGAACTTGGCTGACATGGCCGACCATTACCGATCTTTGCGTGCCTTAGTCGAGCCTTGGCATGCCATTGCCGGCCTTGGCCGAGACTTGGCAAGCCTTGGACGAGCCTTGCACGACCTTGGCCTACCTTGGCCGACCATGCCTTGGCAGAGCCTTGCATGACCTTGGCCGACCATGGCATGCCTTGCCCGTCCATGGACGACCTTGGCCGATCTTTGCATGCCTTGCCAACCATGGCTGACCTTGGCATGCCTTGGCCTCATTGCCGACCATGGCCGATCTATGCATTCCTTGGCTGACCACGCCCAACCATGGTATGCCTTGGCCGAGCCTTGCACGACCATGGCCGACCATGCCTGACCTTGTTTGACCATGGCCGACCTTGGCATGCCTTAACTGAACCTTGCACGACCTTGGCCGACCATGGCTGACCATGGCATGCCTTGCCCATCCATGGACGACCTTGGCCGACCTTTGCTGACCATGGCCGACCTTTGCATGCCTTGACGACCCTTGTAACACAATGGCCGGCCTTGGCATGCCTTGGCCGACCCTTGGAAAATCATGGCCGGCCTTGGCATGCCTTGGTCGAGCCTTGGCATACCTTGCCCGACCTTGTCGACCTTGTCCGACCATGGCCGACCTTGGTATGCCTTGGCAGAACCTTGCACGAGCTTGGCCGACCTTGGCCGACCATGGCATGCCTTGCCCGTCCATGGACGACGTTGGCCGACCTTTACCAACCATGGCCATCCTTGGCCAACCTTGGCCGATCTTTGCATGCCTTGCCGACCATAGCCGACCTTGGCCAACCATGGCCGACCTTGGCCGACCATGTCCGATCTTTGCATGCCTTGGCCTACCATGGTCGGCCTTAGCATGACTTGGCCGATCATGGCCGACCAAGGGACGTCTTGGCCGACCATCGCCGACCTTTGCCGACCTTGGCCGACCTTGGCCGACCTTGGTCGACCTTTACCGACCATGGCCGACCTTAGCAGACCATGGCCGACGTAGGTCGAACTTGGCCGTGGCCGACCTTGGCTGCCATGGCCTACCATGGCCGACCTTTGTGTGCCTTGGTCAAGCCTTGGCATGCCATTGCCGGCCTTGGCCAAGACATGGCAAGCCTTGCACGAGCCTTGGACAACAATGGCCGGCCTTGGCCGACCATGGCCGATCTTTGAATGCCTTGGCCTACCATGGCCGACCTTAGCATCACTCAAGGAAATGCTATAAAGGGTGAGGTCTTGGGTTCAAGTCTCACCAACAACCTAGGTTGGTATTTGTTTGTGGACAATACACCAGAGGGGTTGGGGTGTATTGGGCTGCAGACCTAACATCGCCGCGCGTGGGGCCTGTGTGGGACGGCGGGGTGTTATAGATTGGGTTGGAGTGGAGGGGGGATGGACGAATCGGAGCAACATAGGGCTGAATCTCAGTGGATCATGGCAGCAAGGCCACTCTGCCACTTACAATATCCC